>QVRM01000929.1:0-39074 GCA_003439945.1 Dermanyssus gallinae
CAGGTAGTTCAATAAGTCTTAGAATGAGCTTTTTAGAATTCGACTTTTGGCGCGCTTTTACCGCTATTAGGAACTGCAATTTTTCGACTGCTAGCACTCAAAATATTATGGTGATTGGCCGTTGCGATTCGTTTGATAGCTTTTCCGTGCAACGTATCGGCGTGATTTTTAAAAATGCAGAAAAAAGAGTTTCGAGTGGTTATCAAGCATTTTATTTCAAAGGTTGGAATGCGACCCAAGTAAAAATTGGGTTGGACGAGACGTACGGTGACTCTGCGCCATGTTTTGCCACTGTTTCCAACTGGATTATGTGTTAAAAAGAGGTCGCAGGAGCACCGAGAATGAACTACGTCCAGGAGGCCAAAAAACGGCAACTGATGAGGAAAACATAGAGAAAGTGCGAAACATCGTTGGCACAGATAAGCGAATGAACATTAAGGAGATAGCGGAGGCATTAGGAATTAGTTTAGGTAGTGTGCATTTTATCCTATACGAAAACTTGAAGATGAAAGAGCTCGAGAAAAATGGCTGCCGCATTTGCTCAACCAAGGCCAAAAAAACGCGCCTGTTTTCGCTTCACAGCGAAATTTGGCCAAGATGTCGAACAATCCGTCGGATTTTTGGCGCAGATTCATGACCGTCGATGAAAGCTGGGTCCATCACTACACTCCCGAGACCCAAGAAGCATCTTGCCAATGGTGTGCACTGATGAAGGACTCCGAAGAGGGATGCGGACAACGGCATTGACCGGAAAGGTGATGGCTACAGTTTTTTAAGACCAACGTAGAATAATGCTGGTCGACCTTGAGAGCGGTAAAACGATCACAGGAGAATATTATGCAAGACTGTTGGACTGCCTTTAGCAAGAACTCATCGTGAAACGGCCCGCTTTGCAGAAGAAGGTTGTCCTGTTTACCAGGACAATGCTCCTGCACACAAGTCCCGGCAAGCATCGGCAAAACTGCCCAACTGAGGTTCGAACTTATTGAACAACCTTCTATTTCCAGACCTGGCCCCTCTGATTATTTCCTCTTCGAACATTTGAAGAATAGTCTCGGTGGAAAGCGTTTTTCCAGCAATGAAGAGGTTAAGGCTCGCTGTCAATGCTATTTTCAGTCTAAAGACGCGGAATTCTACTTAAGAGGTATAAAAGCTCTGAATCTTGGTGGGAAAAGTGTATTGAGCATCTCGGGGAGTATATCGAATAAGATAAATTTAAAAACATGATTTGGAAAATTCTTGGTTTCATTCTAAGAACTATTGAACTACCTGTATATATATATATATATATATATATATAAGCTACTGCTATATATCTATACTCTAGCTATAATGACTTTCACTGGTGTTGCTATTGCTGTTAGTATTCTTAGAAGAGCCACCCACGGTATGCGAGGAGTACTGGTGCTGATTAGCTTTTTTCTCTCTCCTAAAATAATCACCTCACATCGTTGCTACGGTGCGTTTCGTTTATTCCAATGCTTGTGTGTTGGCCAGGCTTTCGGAAGAAATAGCGGATTTTGTGAGTATATCCGACCACGGGAAGCTGAACGTGCCGCTCGCGACGGACTCGTTAATCGCATCCGCGCAGTGGTTAAGGAGAAAGTGGCCAAACGCTATCGTGGACGTTTCGGCAGCTTCTCGACTGGTCTCTACCTACCATCTGCGGATATCGATCTTGTACGTATCTCTTAAACATATATAATAGATATATAATATATAATATATATGTGTTGTGTGTGTGTGGTGTGGAAATCCCTTCATCTGACAGAGCCTATAGCAATCGATATTGTATCTACGTCTAACTTTCCAGTCGCCTTACTTCGTTCTGTGTAAATCGATAGCATCTGAAGTGTAGAATGGACCAATCTCCGCCATTTTGTTTACACTGGCCAAAATACTAGAAAACATAGGTGTCTCTGGAAGAATGTCTAATTCCGCTCTACGAGAGGACAGGTATTGGCTAGCAAATCAACAAGATAGAAACCCGTGGAGGTACGAATCTAAGATCTCAAGTTTTGGAGAAGCAAATTTCACGCAAAGTGCTATATTTGTGTATAGTATTGATTATATCATATATATTATTCTGGGGTGCAGCAGGGCGACCCATTGGGGTCCCCCCTCTTCTGCCTGGCTGTCAGGAGTTGGTCGACTCTCTTGAATGCCCTATAAATGTATGGTACTTGGACGACGGTGTTCTGGGTGGCGCCCCCGATGCGGTAATGAGGGACATCCACCGAGTCATTGAGTTTGCTGAGCGGAGTGGCCTGGCCCTAAACCTGCAAATGTGAGGTCCATGCTGTAGGAGGTGCTGCTGACTCCGAAGTGCTAGAGGCTCTTCCAGGGTGCAAGACCGTCGGCACGAATTTAGAGTTGCTAGGCGTCCCCCTATTCCCGCAAGAAGTCGGATGTCTCGAGGGGGCTGGTCAAGTTAGAAAATGCAATGTCACGCATTCATTTGGTAGGTTCTCACCGAGGCCTTTTTCTTCTAAGATCATCATTTCGGCCCTTCGTCTCACTATCGTTTCGAGGGGCAGACTGTTCGCGAGCTTCAGGAATCCTTGAACGACTCAACGACCGCGTGATGTCTACATTAGAGGCGTTGCTAAACTCAGCCTATCCGCTCGTGCGCGCCAACAAGCTTTACTCCCCGTTCTTTGGGGTGGCCTAGGGTAACCTGATGCGACTGTTTTACCGGAGACAGCTTGGCAGCTTCCCTCCATAGGTCTATGCAACAGGCAAGAAGCCCCTTGAATTCTGTGCTCTACGGACTTAGAAGCCCGTGGAGACAAGCCACCGCAAGGCAGTTGCCCTGTGCGGCCACGAGCTCGTCGAAGCTGGACACCAGAGAGAATGGGCAGCAATTCTTTATGAGCAAAGAGTCGAAAGCTCATTGCGGTATGCGCCACGGACGCCGATAAGGCCAGACTGCGCGCCGTCTCCTCCAAGGGGGCGGGCGCATGGCTCCACGCCATACCCTGAGCAGATCGGGACCCTGTTACATGACGAGTCGGTAAAGATCGCGGTCGGACTTCGTTTAGGAACAGACCTTGTGTACACCCATGCCTGCGTCTGCGGAGACGTCGTCCAGCCAGATGGACGCCACGGGCTGTCCTGTATTGTCAGCGCAGGTAGGCGAGCAAGACACCAAGCCTTGAACGAAACCTTTAGCAGAGCTCTACGATCCAGTGGTCTAACCGTGCGGTCCTGGAGCCCGTCGGACTAGACAGAGAGGGCGGGAAGAGACCTGACGGTCTGACCTTAACTCCGTTCGAGCGCGGATGCATGCTGGTTTGGGACGCGACAGTTACTGACTCATTAGCCCCTTCAATGGTCAGTGCTGGCGCGGCTCAGGCTGGTCATGCATCGGCTCTCGCCGAGGCAGGCATGGTTAGAAGTACCAGAACATCGGTTACCCGTACGAGTTTCACCCACTTGCCTTCGAGACCTTGGCGGGGCCGGGTCCGTCTACTCGCAGTTTGCTACAGAAGGTCGGGAAGCGGCTAATTCTAGCCAGCGGAGATAAGCGAGCAAGTGATTTCCTCAGACAGCCTCTGTCGCTGGATGTGCAACCAGGCAATGCGGCCTCGGTTCGAGGAAAGAACCCGACCCTCCAGAAATGGCTGGTCCCTACACTGAACCCCCCGTAACGGTGCACACGTTCGCAGGGACCCAATGTCATGGTCCGACCGTGAATAATTTGAAATTGAATAATCAATTATATATATATATATATATATAGATATATATCTAGATATAATATATAATATATATATTTATATATATATTATATATACGCTAAGATCCTCGTGTACAGAAATTGAGCAAACTGGTACTATCCAGTTAATTATTAAGTCACAATCAAAAGGATTAACATTCAATACGCGGCCTAAGAGGCAGGCTCTTACGTTAGAACTAAGCCACCAGGTGCACGAAAACCACTGAAATACCTAGAGCGATTTGGGGTTTGTCTTTTACATAAAACTACAGCTAACCCGAAAGCTCGCGCCTTGCCGACCAAAACAAGCCATAAGAGAGTATTGTCTGTAATAACCCTGTACGAAAACCTCCAAGACACACACGTCCAAAGGGCCCCGACAGCCGGTGACAAGCAACCATTGTACGAACAAATGCATAGTTCATGGAGCAATCACGTCACAAATGCGGCGGGTAACGTTTGAGGGATGTACGCAGAGGGCGTAACAAAACAGCATAGCTAAACTAACCTTAAATCAAAAGGTAGCAGACCCTGCGGGATAGTGTACCAAATTACGCCAACACGGCACGGCTTCGAGCTCCCCAATGAGCAGAAACCAAGGACCGTTTCTAGGCGATTTCAGCAGTAGCGAAAAGCACGCGACGCTCAACTCTAGAAAACATTAGCTACCGTGTTACGGTATATATATATGAGACTTTTCATCGGGGTTAACCCTCATATATATATATATATATATATATATATATATATATATATATATGAGACTTTTCATCGGAGTTAAGGCTCCGGGATCTGACACACGAGGGATCAAGACGCAAAGTGATGGCTCCTCTCGACGATGATCTTCCCAGACGAGTGAGGGTCAAGCTGTCAGAAGGCAATATCTCTGGTGCCGCCAGATTGGTGAGCTCCCAGGATGTGCTAGCGCCAGCCAACAAAAATACAGAACCTCTCCGCTCCAAACATCCAGATGCGTCTAAGGATCTTTCCGTGCCCACACCGCCAGCAGTTACACTTCCCTCTTCAACTGCACGTGAAGAGATACTGAGTGCGATGAAGACATTTAGCAGAAGTTCAGCAGCCGGCTTAGACTTCATACGACCCCATCAGTTGCAGGACTTGTACTGTGGTGCACTGGGCAGCACGGCCGGTCAACTGGCGGACGCCGTTGCTAAAGTGGTTGATGTCCTCAGATGGGGCTCGCCCCCGTTTTGTCTTTTACCACTCATCTTTGGGGCACGGATGTTTGCATTAAAAAAATATGGCTCATTACGTCCGATCGCTTCTTTCTCAGTACTTCGCAGACTGGCAACCAAAATCGGCTGCTATGATAATAGGGAAGCTATTTCAGCAATTCTTGGTCAACACCAGCTTGGATTCGCTACCTCTGGGGGCACAGAGGTAGTAGTCCATTGTGCCCGTGCAATTTCGCAGTCGCGCAAAATGCCAACGGTAATGGTCAAACTGGACTTGCGAAACGCCTTTAATAGCGTTTAGAGAGACCACTTGCTTCGAGCCGTCAAGTCGTGGGCACCATTACTGTGTCATCAATCAAACCTGGCCTATGGTTCAGAACCATACCACCTGGTAATGCCCCACAGCGCTATGAGATAGCATAGGTGGGTCTCCTGGGTTCTCCACATTTGTTTGTGTATCAAGGAATTAGTGGATTCACTACAGTCCCCCCTTAATGCCTGGTACTTGGATGACGGGGTTCTGGGCGGGGGACCTCCCGACCGTACTTGACGAAATCCGGAAAGCTATTGATTTTGGTGCGATTAGCGGGCTGACACTGAGCTCCCACCACAGCCATGTAATGGACTTAGTTTAGACATTTTAGAGATCGTACTAAAATTTAAGCTGAACGATGCGGCAAAGGAACTATGCCTATAACGTTGAACTTCAAATGCTGATCGACGAATTGTCGTTGTTATTTGACTCTCCTCCTGATGATAGGGATAACCAGGGCAGTTGGACTGCCCCCTACAAGAAAAGCGTCTAGCAAGCCTGATTAGTAGAGCACCTTCTGTTACTGATAGAGCCAGGCTTCGAGCTGGTATTAGTCAAGGGGCTGGGGCTTGGTTACAGGCCCTACCCTGTCCGCAAGTTAGGACTCTGTTAGACGACGAGACGACGCGCATAAGCGCAGGGCTGCGGCTTGGTGATCACCTTGTTTTGCCCCATCGATGTCGTTGTGGTGATTTTGTGGACGCGTTGGCCCATCATGGCCTGTCATGCGCGTTGAGTGCAGGCCGACGAGCACGTCACTCCGCTTTAAATTAAATCTTTAGTCGCGCACGCGTGCTTCCCGTGTGTTCTAGAGCCCCTAGGTCTTTCAAGGGATGATGGAAAAAGACCTGACGGTCTGACTTTGACGCCCTTTGAGCGTGGCCGCATGCTTGTTTGGGACGCAACTGTAACCGACTCATTAGCCCCTTCGATGGTCGGTGCAGGTGCGGACCGAGCAGGTCATAGTTCCTCCAGGTTAACTGAACCTAACAAATGCAGAAAATACTCAAGCGTTGATTATGCGTACTAAATTTGTCCGTTGGCGTTCGAGTCTATGAAAGCTGCAGGCCCCCTTACGCTCAAGCTGATTCAGGTCGTCGGTAGAAGCCTTAATCTTTCGACAGGAAGCTCGAGAGAACCCGAATTCTTGCGTCAAAGGCTGTCGCTCGACATTCAGCGAGGAAATGCAGCGTCTGTTCGGGACAAATTGTTGAGCTGGGCTAACCCTGGTTTATAGAACCCGTGATCACACGTTCGCGCGGAGACAATTGTCCACTCCAAAATGCAAATATAGTGAAAGAAAAAAAAAAAAAAAAAAAAAAAAAAAAATATATATATATATATATATATATATATATATGTGTTTCATTCTGCTGTCGATTAGATTCTTTCTAATGACCTATATTGACCGGTAAACACAACAGTTTAATTCATTGATCCAATGAGCGGAAAGTGGCTGCAGGCCCTCCCTTCGCCGCAACTGGGGACGATGCTGGACAATAACACACTCCGCATCGTCTCAGGTCTGCGGCTTGGGGAGGCTGTCTGCGCAGAGCACGTCTGCAACCTGTGTCGGTCTAAAGTTACCGCTACAGCGGAACATGCGCTGTCCTGCCGGTTCAGTGCCGGTCGCCATTCACGACATTTCGCCATCAACGATGTCGTACACCGTGCTCTGCAGAGCGCCCAGATTCCTTCAATGAAAGAGCCCCTCGGTATGTGCGCCAACAGCCTTCTACGCCCGGATGGAAAAACCCTAGCACCATGGGAACGGGGTCGTCTGCTAGTGTGGGACGCGACGGTTTCATGTACACTCGCGAACAGTTACATTGCGCGCACAAGTCGGGAAGCTGGCGCGAGCGCACGTCTTGCTGAAAGTCGCAAATTGTCGAAATACAGGGAGCTTTCGCCGCAGTACATAATTCAGCCGATCGCCGTGGAAACGCTAGGGCATATGGGTGAGGCGACCATCAAGTTCCTCAAGGAGCTTGGAAAGAGGGTAACTGCTGTGACAAAGGATGCGCGAGCCGGGGAGTACCTGGTGCAGCGTATCTCCATAGAAGTTCAACGTGGTAACGCAGTGGCGGTAGTGGGGTCGCTTCCATCGCCGGGGGAAGGAATGCCAGAAATGCCGTAGAAGTACCAATTATTATTTGACTATTAACATATGAAACATTAAATAAAATTATCGTACTTAAAAAAAAGTTTAATTCATTTTTTCAGTCAGCAGATGAGCGAGCCTGACGAGGAAACCTCACATATTTATGAGACCTTGTTTGTAGTCAAGCAACAAACAATGAAACGCACACATACAGAGGGCCGAGCGAAGTCAACGCTCTTTAATTCTCCTGCTCTCATATCTCTTTTAGAACATCGTATAATTTTGCAACACAACCCCATTATCATATTTCAGCCTCCACCCAAAACGGTGTCTTGTCCATGCGTCGGAGCATTAAAGCCATACCTGAATGAACTGCTCACTGCATATGCGCGTATATCGCCAGGATTTTGACTCAACAAATTCTATTTATTCACACATTTAGTGTCGATAATACCTAAGTGCAAAGATTTGGCTCGGCGTGACCCAATGTTACTACAAACAAGACCGTGATATCTAGAGCATTCAGTATAACAATAATTACATCTGCATTTGACTCGATTTTGACTCGTTAAACTCAAGAAGAAAAATTCCACCGAGCGAGTACGTACTGTACAAGCAGGCGGAACAGTAAGAAGCAACAATTGAAGCAAATCTTTCTGAAAATCGCCTCCAATACTTGTCGTTTTCTTCCAAAATGTTTTTGCATCTCTAAGGTGCCTCCTGTCCTGTTTGACTCCGCCACAGGGTGATGCGATGCAAGTTCAGCGACATTCCGCCAGTGTTTGATCTTGAAAAACTTGTGCTTGTCGCCAGGAAGATCGCCCGATCTAAGAACAGTGCAGATTCTTGATAAGCTAGCGTGCCGTTGCTGAAGTTCCGAGATGTCATTACGGGAATTAAAGTTGACATCGCGTTAACCAGGTTAGTGACGACCGGTCTCACGCTATATATATATATATATATATATATGAGAGATATAAATAATATAAATAAAGATATATATATTGATAGATAGATATAAATATATAAATATATAGAGATATATATATATATATATATATATATATATCATATATAATATTATATAATATATAAATAATATACTAATATATAGAGATATATATATATATATATATATATATATATATATATAAATAAATATCTCCATATCTATCTCTTTTTTTTTTTTATGACTACGTTCTACTTTACTGTTTCAATCGCCGACATGATTATACCATGTGCATGCTTAGCGGCATGCCTAAAGTCACGCGCTAGGACCTCGTTTTACTTTCATTCAGCAAATTCATGAGATGAATTGTAGCGCCTAACTTAAGGCATCTGACGATGTAATTGCTGTGCTACCTCTACTCATCAACGACAATTGCGAACTGTGGCATTTTTTTGTGTTGCATACCGTTTAGCCGAACTGTACAGAGACGGCGAGATTCGTGCGCCGGTGTTGCGACATTTTTCCTTGTCTGTCAAAGCTCACCTTCGTCCTCAAACAGCACCTCAGCGACCTTCACCTGAACGAGGTGTTTCATGGCGGCCTGTCCAGCTATAGTCTCATCCTTATGATTGTGAGTGCACTTGCAAAATAACTGCATTAGATTGGTTTCTTTCTACGATTAAATACGAATAAATATAGTAGTGAAAACTTGTTTAAAAATTATTTCTCATTTTATCTCAATGGAATGGAGCGGAGATGAGGGCGAAAATTAGAAAGTCGCCAGAGACAGACTGTACATATATTGCTAACGATCTTCTTCTGTTAACACGGGAGCCTGTGGGTCTGACATCACGAAGGCGGAAGAAAACGACTTACAGTGATCATATCACGAATTGCCTTGACATGATACCAAGATAATTCCTATAATGTGTACATTCGTGTCGTTGTTCTATAGACGTTGGCCGTAATACAATGGTTTCAACTTATTGAATACGAAAGTTAGACAAATGAATATCCCAGGAGTCTAGTTCTTTCGAACTGTGTCATGAGTGAACTTAATGTGACCACTTGCATTCCTCCAGCCATAAATATTTCTCGAAAGCATTTTCTCCCGGTTCTAAACAAGCAACATTCTGCATACCCTTGGAAAAAATGCGCTTAAGTATTGTCACGATTTATATAGCGAATCGTAGAACTCGCCAAAGAAATGATTTTTTTCACCAATGAAACGAAGGGTGCGTAAATATCTTGTTAGGGAATGAGACTGAAATTACGAAAGTGTGTCAGATCAATGTTACCGGCCCGAAATAGCTCTATAAAGTGTGCGAATACAGGAGAGCCTACAGTGTTCACGCAAAATTTGAGATCATATAATGCCTCGTTGTTAACCCCCTCGTATAATACCTAATAAAATTATTACCCTACGATCATTGGCAGCGCTTGAAACAAGCACATGCGTGCAAATGTGCACATTTTATGACGATACTTTTGGACCCCAATCTATAGTGCTACGATCAATAGCGATGCGAGAAACAAAGATTGCAAAACGGGCATGTCGAAATTGAATGCTACTTTTTGCTAGCTTCTGGACCTGCTCGATCTTAAATGAAAAAAAAAACAGTTCTTCTCCACTTCTAAAAGCGCATACAACTAGCTATTAATCACTCACAATAAATACTCGAAATTGTCGCCTGCGAGCCCTTAGACATACATTCGATCGAAGTTGCCGAGTTTTTTGTTGTACGCGTTTAAATGTGCCAAAAATTGCTCGAAAGACCCCAGGAGGCTTTCTCCCATAGCCTATATAAATCTGAACAATATATTAAGGTATATATATACAGGTAGTTCAATAAGTTCTTAGAATGAAAACCGAGAATTTTCCAAATCATGTTTTTTTCTTATTCGATATACTCCCCGAGAAGCTCAATACACTTTTCCCACCGAGATTTCAGAGCTTTCATACCTCTTGAGTAGAATTCCGCGTCGTTAGACTGAAAATAGGCATTGACAGCAGCCTTAACCTCTTCATTGCAGGAAAAAACGCTTTCCACCGAGACTATTCTTCAAATGTCCGAAGAGGAAATAATCAGAGGGGGCCAGGTCTGGAGAATAGGAGGGTTGTTCAATAAGTTCGAACCTCAGTTGGGCCAGTTTTGCCGATGCTTGCCGGGACTTGTGTGCAGGAGCATTGCCCTGGTGAAACGGGACAACCTTCTTCTGCAAAGCGGGCCGTTTCACGATGAGTTCTTGCTAACGGCAGTCCAACAGTCTTGCATAATATTCTCCTGTGATCGTTTTACAGCTCTCAATGTAGTCGACCAGCATTATTCTACGTTGGTCTTAAAAAACTGTAGCCATCACCTTTCCGGTCAATGCCGTTGTCCGCACCCTCTTCGGAGGTCCTTCATTAGGTGCACACCATTGGCAAGATGCTTCTTGGGTCTCGGGAATGTAGTGATGAACCCGCCTTTCATCGACGGTCATGAATCTGCACCAAAAATCCGACATATTGTTCGACATCTTGGACAAATTTCGCTGTAAAGCCAAAACAGGCGTGTCTTTTTGGCCTTGGTTGAGCAAATGCGGCAGCCATTTTGCTCTAAGCTCTTTCATCTTCAAGTTTTTGTGTAGGATAAAATGCACACTGCCTAAACTAATCCCTAATGCCTCTGCTATTTCCTTAATGTTCATTCGCTTATCTGTGCCAAGAATTTTTCGCACTTTCTCTACGTTTTCCTCATCAGTTGCCGTTTTTGGCCTCCTGGACGTAGTTCATCCTCGGTGCTCCTGCGACCTCTTTTTAACACATTAATCCAGTTGGAAACAGTGGCAAAACATGGCGCAGAGTCACTGTACGTCTCGTCTAACTTAATTTTTACTTGGGTCGCATTCCAACCTTTGAAATAAAAATGCTTGATAACCACTCGAAACTCTTTTTTCTCCATTTTTAAAAATCACGCCGATACGTTGCACGGGAAAAGCTATCAAACGAAATCGCAACGGCCAATCACCGTAATATATTGAGTGCTAGCAGTCGAAAAGTTGCAGTTCCTATTAGCGGTGAAAGCGTGCCAAAATTCGAATTCTAAAAAGCTCATTCTAAGAACTTATTAAACTACCTGTATATATATATATATATATATATATATATATATATAAACACAACAGCACGTTTGTTCCTGTGGTAAATATTATTGCAATATCGCTGGACTATACACATATTTCTCGTGTCCTTGTGAGCCTAATATGTGTGTGAACAATTTATAAATTGTCGCGTATGGTCGCACATGTATATGGAGGCGTGACAAGGCAAACCTTAACCTAGAAAGTGTGACGCCGAATAGTAGGCTGTTGCATTTGTATTGTTTGCGCTGCTGTTGCCGCCGATAATTATATTACATGTGTCTGATGTGTTACAGTTAAGCTACTTGCAGCTCCATCCTGACCGGGACATGGTGCGTGATCCCGGTGTCAGCGTAGGAGCTCTTTTTATAGACCTTCTAAAGTACTACGGCAAGTTATTTGACTACGAAAAACACGGTAAGCTATATATGTATAATATATGTCGAACCCTGTGGCGTGGTGGCTTAAGTCTGCGCCTCGCAAAAATATATATATATATATACATCATTAACTCTTATTGATACTGAGTAGTTCATATTACATGCCTACTGCAGTTATACTGCAAATAAAAGCAATGAGGTATTTGGGCTTCTTAGACTGTTATATATGCTATGCTAGGATGCATTTTTCTTTATTTCTATATATCTATATATATATATATATATATATATATATATCAACGACTGCAGACACACGCATATATGGATAGTTTCTCAAATGAAGTCCAATAATTGTCCACTCGCCGAACGTCCCTACTGTTTGTTGAATCCCAAAGAGGTCATCTAATAACGCATTGTTCTTTTTGGCACATCTTAAGTCAAAGCGGGGGTTTTATTGACCCGCGATAACGGTGACAGATGACAGACGTGTAGGAAGTACATTTGTCAAATATCTACGTGTTATTGTTTCAATAATACACGGGAGCTATGCACCATATTTGTACCGTATTTGTTAACGACATTAATGATCATTTTTGGCAGTTGCGTGTTCTGGCTCACTGCAGCATGATGATTAATGAAATCACAAAAATGACGAAAACTGCATGAATGCGCGCGAGGTGCAAACCGTTGCATAAACAAAAACTTTTGCGGGCTTTCCAAACAGGGACAGGGTTGAGTGGAATAGCGGTTGTGCTCGCTGTTATTTCCGGCAACAACAAAAAAGTGCCAAACCAAAAACAAACAAACAAAAAAACTGTGCCAGGTGGCACTGCCAATGTACCACGCGAGCTATAAACGAGATTCAATCTCACTCGAGTTCTCGATCCGATAATCGGTTATCTGTTAGGCCGTAACGTATCGGAGCCCCGAAACACGTAGACCGCACCGTTGAGACTGTTAGCGCGGGGTCGATGTGCACTTAGAGTTGGCTCGTTTTAGTTGACGTTGTCGGCGTCCGAATAACAACCCTGAATTGAATTCGATTCGATTTTGATTGTGTTTTAAATTGGTTTGAATGCATTTGAAGATTAATTCGACTGATTGATTGATGATTGGCTGATAGATTGATTGATCGTTTGACCAACCAGTCAGAGCTATCAATCAGAAACATTGGGGCCTCCTACTGGAACAAAGTACCGACCTCCGTTAGGCAGACAAAGTCCCTGCTCAAATTCAAATGCGATCTCAAAGAGCATTATGTTGAAACTTTGGTATCTGGTTAAAAGTGATATGAAAATACAACTATGTTGCAATATTTTGTAAATAGGTAAAAATTACATACATAAATTATACATTGTTATCTTCTAAAAGGGGCTCCGAACAAGCTATGTGCTCAATGGAGCTTGAAATTCATGTGTGCAATTATCTTGCAAGAAATGTCAATAAACAAACAGTTGAACAGTTGAACTAACTACCTTCGCCGTTTGGCGGCCGCTCGCCCATGGCCGTGGCAGGCATTCGAATTCGAGATGGTGGATCGGTGGTGAAGAAAAGCGACCTTCGCCAGGCCATCGTTGAGCGCAACGGACCGTCGGCTATTGCGGCCTACGGATGCTCGACTGGACTTCTCTGCATCGAGGACCCCCTGTCGCCGGGCAACGATGTCTCTCGATGCTCGTACAACATCGGTCGCGTTCGTAGCGCACTCGCGAGAGCCCACGACAGCCTTGAGGACATCATCGCCATGTCGCCATTGCCTGAACGCGGCCTCAATAAGCCACACGAATCCAGGTAGGCGACGACTCCGAAGTGCTGCAGACGGGATTTTGCAGTCACAGCAACGGCAGTACGAATAACTAAAACAATTATTCAATTCATCAGTGAAAAAAAAAGACAGTCATGCTAGTCGCCATTTTGTCTGACATTGAGATTTTTATCTAGCGTTTTAAATTATATATATATATATATATATATATATATATATATATATATATATACGAATATTTGTTTAGTGGTGTCTTAATCATTTAACGTTTTCTGATGAAGTAAGCCCATCGACTCCTGCCCACGCAGTGTTGACATCGATGGTTTGGCAGGTTTACGGATTTTCCTATCCTACGTTCTACCACACAATCTCTTGTTCAGTAGTTTGTTGCATATCGCCCTAAAGACACCGGTGGCCCAGTCGTTCTAACAAATCGTAATCTTTCAGCAGTTGCGGACATATATATAAATATTTATATATATGTTATATGATTTGCATCTCCCACACAGACCTTCCTGACACAGTACAGAGCCTGCCAGACAGATTGGAAAAGCGATATGAGGAATTCTAGAGCTTGTTAAAGTAAAAACTTTTCCTGAAAAGTCTTGTTTCGGAGTGAGAGTTACATTACTAAAATCCGTGACATCGGTGTTGTTTGCTCGACATAGGAGCAATTACAAAATGTGTAATTGCGAGACAACCAGTCCTTCTATACAGAAGCTAAACACATCGTCAAGTTCGGCTTCTTCTGAAGAACGTAATTAAGAGAGAATTCTCTCACCTGTGTATGACGTGAGATGATGAAATGACCTTGGATAATTTATCTGATGGAGTAGGTCATTTATGCATCCACTCAATCTCGACTACTCCACAGTCACGGCTCGCATTGCCACAGATTTGGTACCAAAATAATCGTCATGAAATTCGTATTTGTTTGAACAGGCTGAATGGTCATTGAGTTATGATTTAGGATCTTGTACGCGCAAGTCAATAAAAAAAACTTTATTTTTTGCGAATTTTCTTCTAAACGATCATCTCACATCTTGTGGCTGGCGAATTTTCTCACGAGCACGACGATGAGGGGCCCTGTTTATAGAGGTACTTTTTGGGGGAGGTTGTATATATATATATATATATATATATATGTAAGGGAAAGAAAAAGGGATATCACTGTACGTATGGGCGTGTAATTCTCTACTGTGTGTTCATCTATGCGACGACTCATTCTGTTGTTCAGCAGCATGCTGAAGCGCATCATTCAAATTCCGGACATGGCCGTGATCGCGCGCTTCAGGAACATCGGCACGCTCCGAGACGGTCGGGTGCCGGTAGGCTTAATCGGCGGCGAACAGTACCTGACCATTCCGCAGGCGGTCAACGCCCACCAGTTTGGCACTCATCCGCCGATATACCATCTCGCGCCCCCGGCCGTGTTTCAGGCAGCCCCGCACATGACGCACGCGCCCGTCCTGTACTGGAACGCGCACCAGCTCCTACAAGGAAAAGCAGCGACGGCGTTTGCCCAGCCCGTTATGGTCGTCCTACCACCGGCGGATAGCGGCCACCTGATGGAACAAGGCGGCGAGCAGATTTTGCACAATTTACACTATCCTTTCTACCAAATCTACAACAACACCAACAACAACAACAACAACGCCAACAACAACAACACCAACAACAACAACAACGCCAACAACAACAACACCAACAACAACAACGCTAACAACAACAAGAACCACAACATGATGAACTTCAATTTGAACGGTGCCACGAACATCGGCGGCGTCGGCGGCGGCGGCAACATTGACACTCACTATGACAATCCTCACTACAACCACGCCAGCCACGACTCAGCTATACATCCTGCCACAATGTATCACCACATTGCCAACAACAGCGACAACAACAATCACAATGATACGATCAACACTAATCCTGATGATATTATCATTATAAACAACCGAAGTACCGACACAGCCTCGCCACCTATGACAATGACCTCTAACGGCAGCTACAATGATGACGACGACGACATTAATAACAACAACAACAACAACAACCTTTTTAACAGCACTACCGAGGAGAATAGGAATGACGATGACGACCATGGTGAGGTCGTGGGTATCGATTACAACATCGATGTCGACAACGACGACGACGACGACGACAACAGCAGCAACAACAACAACAACAACAACAACAACAATAACAACAACGGAGGCTGCGACAGCAACAACAATCATGAACATAACGACAAGAACAACAACAACAACAACAAAATCAACTATACCTATGCAAGCAATGAGAGCCTTAGCAGTAATACTAGCCTTAACAGCTGCAGCAGCAACAATAATTGTAGTAGTAATAATAATAATAAGAAAAGCAACCACAGTAGCAACAAAAACAACAACAACAACAACAACAACAACGACACCACTCGTGACGGTGATACCAAAATTAGAAGCTCTTATGCAAACAGCCATACCGACACCGGTGTAAGTATTGGCGCTAGTGGCGAGATTGGAAGTACTAATAGTGGAACAACTGGGCCCAACAATCACATTGGTATCAGTCGATGCACCTGTAGGGCCAGTCGTGCTTGCAGTGGTCGTAGCAGAAACAACAGCATTACAAACGTGACACAAAGTAACACGCTGGTGAACTCCAGCGGTGGTAGAACTCGCAGTTGCAACAACAGCAGCAGCAGCAGCAGCAGTCCCGCCGGGGGTCGTAGGCACGGGGGTGTTAGCAACGGGGGTAGCGGTGGAAGACATACCAGTAAAACTCATCGACACCACAATGGTGGTAATAGTGGCAGCAGTGGCACGCATAGCAGTTGTAGTAGCAGTTGTTGTAGTAGCAGTACTAACGTTTGTAGTAACAATTCCCATACAAACAGTCGCAGCAGCAGCAGCAGCAGCAACAACAATAGCAACAACAGCCACAACAACAGCAACAACAACAACAACAACAACAGCACCAATAACAACAACGGCCTAAGTCTGCGTCGGCCAGCCGTCTGTGAAGAGCAAGGTCACCGACGCTGCGCCGAGAAGGCGTCACCACTGGGCAAGGTCAAAGGTGAGCGTCGACACCATTCGTCCGGGCCTCATCATCATCATCATCATCATCACCACCACCACCACAATCAGCACCCCCAGCACCAAAATCACCATCATCAACACCACCAACATAATCATCCACAGCAGCAGCCGCAGCATCACCAAACCCCAAACAGTCATCACAACAATCACCATGTGCATCATCACAGCCACGAGACGCACGCGCGATCGAAACCTGACCGGGCAATTTGAGGTGCGCGAAGAGACGCAACCCAACACGTAGCATTGTCGTTAGCGTAGTTCAGCCGTAACTTGGCGTAGGTAGACTAAGAAACGACAACAAAAACAGCAAAACAAAAACCGCATACATAAAAATAAACATATATTAGCGTACATGTAACCCAAAAAGAGACATGACGCACGAATAAACCCACGAAACACGAATGGCGTACGATTCGACAGAAAGTGGCGTTCAAAAAAATGTTTTTAAAAAATTGCATACAAATTAACCAAAAAAGCACAACATGACCTACAAATAAACTTATGAAAAAACTGTCCTTTAAATACACAAAAAAACGTGCAAAATGGCGTACAGGTAGACGAAAGCAAATGGCGTACGAATTCCTCCATTAATCCAGTCGCGAACTCGGAAACACGGTTTCATACGAACACTGTAACAACTTTTACGCCTGCGCCCATACATGAGACATAACAGCTCATAGACGCCCACGTTCAGACGTTCTTGTTCAGTCGAATACAGTCGGCATATATAGTCAGCTATACGGTAATGACGATGGGGATGATTATAATGCTAGTTATGATGTTTAGAGTTAGCGCGTAGGGCAATAATTGTCTCAGGCTCACTGATTAATTGATTGATGGATGGATTGATTGAGACAAACAAATGCGACTTATACAATAATTATCATCAGCGTCATTAATCGGCCAATACATTTCGCACGACACATCACAACAACAGCAGCAGCAGCAACAATAATAATACAGCTATAGATACCTCTATCTATGCGCGCACACAAAATATTGCGCCTCATCGCAGGCTATTTCTACTAGTCTACTACTAATTAATTACTAATTCCCCTCCCCAACAAAAGTCACGCTAATTACACGAGAAGGCATTACGACGGTGAGGAGAATTAGAACCACACAGAAGACGACTGCTAGAACCTTTTGTTGCAATTAACTGCAACAATGACCTCAATTAGGGTTACTGCAATTGTCTGATGGTGATGATGATGATGATGAAGAATTGTCTAAGGAAGAATTTACTCGATTTGTGTACATTAGCAGTTTAGTCGGGAAGCATACAAAACGAACTAACCATGCAGCCACACCAGCAGGGGCACCCGCCGCAGCCGAAAAAACATCAACAGATTTATACATTCACTCGGCGCAGGCGGTATAGCATGGTCTCGCCGGCTTCTTGGCTAGCTGAAATTTACTGGCTTAATTCGTTCCTTTGGAGCAGCTCGTAGACTAAGTTCGTAATAGAGAGGTGATAATAATTAGCAAAAAAAAACGAAAAAATAGCAATAATACTAATCCTAGTACGAATACTAATCATAATTATAAGCCACGTGTAGAACTTCATCTGCTGACACCTTGCTGAACTTTGTACAAACTCGCACTGCAAGACATTGCTTAGAGTTCTCCGCTTTTGGCTTTACGTTTTAGAAGTCCGGGTATTTTGGAATAGGGAACACATGTACATGAATACATAGAAGACGAACACAAACAAATCGATCGTGCACACAAGCACACACAAATCTATGTATAAATACACTGCTCCCCTTCCAAACCACGTTGTGAATAGAGAGTCAAATAAATGTGAACATCCGACTAATCATTCATGCTGGTGAACTCAGTAGTGCCAATAAGTAGTACAGGTGCGTTGCGGTCAAGATTTTCAACTAACTGAGGTCACATTAGAGAAAAACGATAATCGTTCAAGTGTGGTTGTATATATATATATATATATATATATATACAGGTAGTTCAATAAGTTCTTAGAATGAGCTTTTTAGAATTCGAATTTTGGCACGCGTTCGCCGCTAATAGGAACTGCAACTTTTCGACTGCTAGCACTCAATATATTATGGTGATTGGCCGTTGCGATTTCGTTTGATAGCTTTTCCCGTGCAACGTATCGGCGAGATTTTTAAAAATGGAGAACAAAGAGTTTCGAGAGGTTATCAAGCATTTTTATTTCAAAGGTTGGAATGCGACCCAAGTAAAAATTGAGTTAGACGAGACGTACTCTGCGCCATGTTTTGCCACTGTTTCCAACTGGATTAATGTGTTAAAAAGAGGTCGCAGGAGCACCGAGGATGAACTACGTCCAGGAGGCCAAAAAACGGCAACTGATGAGGAAAACGTAGAGAAAGTGCGAAAAATTCTTGGCACAGATAAGCGAATGAACATTAAGGAAATAGCGGAGGCATTAGAGATTAGTTTAGGCAGTGTGCATTTTATCCTACACGAAAACTTGAAGATGAAAGAGCTTAGAGCAAAATGGCTGCCGCATTTGCTCAACCAAGGCCAAAAAGACGCGCCTGTTTTGGCTTTACAGCGAAATTTGGCCAAGATGTCGAACAATCTGTCGGATTTTTGGTGCAGATTCATGACCGTCGATGAAAGCCGGGTTCATCACTACACTCCCGAGACCCAAGAAGCATCTTGCCAATGGTGTGCACCTGATGAAGGACCTCCGAAGAGGGTGCGGACAACGGCATTGACCGGAAAGGTGATGGCTACAGTTTTTTTAAGACCAACGTAGAATAATGCTGGTCGACTACCTTGAGAGCTGTAAAACGATCACAGGAGAATATTATGCAAGTTTGTTGGACTGCCGTTAGCAAGAACTCATCGTGAAACGGCCCGCTTTGCAGAAGAAGGTTGTCCCGTTTCACCAGGGCAATGCTCCTGCACACAAGTCCCGGCAAGCATCGGCAAAACTGGTCCAACTGAGGTTCGAACTTATTGAACAACCCTCCTATTCTCCAGACCTGGCCCCCTCTGATTATTTCCTCTTCGGACATTTGAAGAATAGTCTCGGTGGAAAGCGTTTTTCCAGCAATGAAGAGGTTAAGGCTGCTGTCAATGCCTATTTTCAGTCTGACGACGCGGAATTCTACTCAAGAGGTATGAAAGCTCTAAAATCTCGGTGGGGAAAGCGTATTGAGCTTCTCGGGGAGAATATCGAATAAGAAAAATTGAAAAACATGATTTGGAAAATTCTCGGTTTTCATTCTAAGAACTTATTGAACTACCTGTACTATACTATACGAGTATACTAGCCGAACATTACTGTTCAAGAAAACTCGTTCGTCCGAACATGTCGGTGTAACGATTGAAATAGAGTGAGGTAATGTCAAACATAATTCCACTGAAAGTAGTTAGTTCGGCAACCGTCCCTTATTGGATGGGATTAAACTAGCATCACTCCGTAAACTCCCCTTAGAGAATGTCTGCTGTCTCATTAATATTCTATTCATTAGCGATGTTCCCCCCTGCCAACAAAAGGCTCGAGTAGCGTTCATCCCCAAGGTCACTGATGCCTCCTCCCCCAGTAACCTCCGACCCATCTCGATTAGCTCTTACTTACAAAGAACGCTTAATAAAATCCTTTCTAAACGTATCCAAAAATCTATTAAAATTCTCCCCACTCAACGAGCCTTCCTCCCATTCGATGGGACTTTCGAAAACCTGACGGTTCTCGATGGCATCATTCATGATGCCAAATCCACAGGCCGCGAATTGCGGATCGCGTCGGTCGACCTGCGTAAGGCGTTCGACTCGATCAGCCATGACGCGGTCCTGTGGCCGCTCGGGGCCAGAAGGTATCCGGAAGTCTTCATCGAGTATATCGAGCGCCTATACCAATCATCCCTCGAATTCGGTAAAGAATGTCGTACTATCAGGCCCACCAGGGGTGTTCGTCAGGGTGATCCCCTGTCACCCCTGTTATTTAATCTAGTTCTTGACGACATTCTCAGGAAAATAAACTTAGACCATTTAGGATATCGACTAAAAGAAGGAAACCGCCTTATGGGCCTAGCCTTTGCGGACGACCTCATCCTCCTCGCCTCCACCAAGAACACCCTCCAACAACTCCTAGATTTAGCTTTCCCCTTACTTAAAGAAAGATGCCTTGAAATCAACACTGATAAGAGCTTTACGATCTCGCATCTTTATGATAGCCGGGTGAAGAAGAGCCTTTATCAGTCAACCCTCGAATTCTCCGTTGGAGGGAGGCAATTGCCAGCCAAGGGTATATGCGCTCGATGGAGATACCTCAGCATCGAGTTCGACAGTAATGGCAGAGTCGACACGGCCAAGGTCACTCCACTAGAACTACTCGGCAGACTAACATCAGCTCCCCTTAAACCCCAGCAACGCTTAACAATACTGAAACAATTCCTTATCCCGAAAATTCTCTATAAACTGGTCGCTGGTCCCCGACCGTCTCAAAAATTCCTCCTAGAACTAGACTGTGAGATCAGGCGAACGGTGAAGTTGCAGTGGCTCAAACTCGAAAACAGCGTGCCAAACGCCTTCCTATACGCGCACATCTCACACGGCGGTCTGGACATCCCCTGTCTCCGTACACTAATTCCCAGACTTCGCCTCTCCCGCCTCACTGCCCTGAACAGATCATCCCACATAGGCACTCAATGGCTGCTGTCGACCGAGTATCACAGTAAGGAGCTGGCGAAAACCAGCGCTCTCTGTGCGTTCGATGACACGACCATTGAAGACGCCGCACACGAGACTGAGTACTGGACTCGTACACTACATAACACAGTCGATGGGGCTCACCTGAAACACACACACCTAACCCCTTTTACAAATGACTGGGTCAAGGGTACTCCTTACCTATCCGGTAGGGAGTACATAAACCTGATTAAGTTAAGGATTAACGCACTACCAACGCGTGCCAGACTCGCAAGGGGTCGCCCCGGGTACGACAAATTTTGTCGTCATGGGTGCAACGCTGTCAAGACGCTGGCCCACATCGCTCAAGTGTGCGATCACACCCATCGCCCTATAATCAAGCGCCACGATGACATATGTGAGCGAGTCACCCGCCTACTCCGTGCTAAAGGAATGCAGGTGGAACGAGAGCGCACCTTCCGAAAACCCGCCGCACCGGCTCGGAGACCAGACCTCGTCATAACACCACCTACGAGGGTCTGGGTCTTGGACGCCGAGGTCTGCGACCCCTCAAGAGACCTTGCATTGGCCAGACGGGATAAGATCAGGAAATACGATATACCCGGGGTCAGGGATCAACTTCCCAGCTCGCTTCCCCACCGATTCGGGTCCATCACCGTGTCGATGACCGGTGTATGGGAGCCCGAGTCGGTGAAGGATCTCCTGACTCTCGGGTTATCGAAGAAAAACCTGATCGACCTAACCGTCCTGGCCATGCAGGGTACCCTACGGGTCTTCCGGGCGCACCGGGACCACAAGAGCTGGGTCCGTCGCGGAGGAGGAGCAGGCGAACTCACCGGGAGGCGATTTTAAATTATTTTTTTAGGCGGGCACTGCCTCAGTGTGCAAATGTGCAATTATTGAATAAATTCAATGTTGTATTCCCAGTAAGACTTAAGATGTTCGGTTCCAACAGATCAAATCGCGCAGACATAAAATGGCGTTGCCAGTTTGTCGCGATTTGTTTGTTGCTGCTGGTCTTCCTGCGTCTGTAATCACGGTTAAAGTCAGATTAGAATAATTAAGTCATTTTTTACCAGGCTAATTTTCAATAAAGCCGGCTAGTAAGTAAAGTGCAGTGTGGGGCAGGACATACAAGGCAATTTTGCGAAGGGTCCAAGTTATTCAAAACGATGCGCTACGAACGACATTCGATCTCTGGTGCGCAAGTTCTGTTTCTAAAGTAAATCTCCGGTATGAATCATGGAAAGACGATTGCTTATAAATGGTGTTTTATAAAGCTTCCGATGCGTGAAATGATCGACTAATATTTCGTTACGATGCCAGGTAGAAATCTTAGATCGGCACTTGTATTGCACTTCCAATAAGCATACAGGCATAGCCGACCATTCGCTATCATTAGCCTTTTGAACTGATGCCGTAAATGATACGTATCAAACTGCGCAGTCAGTTAGATGATATTTGTTATAATGCACTCGATAGTATATATATATATATATGGTGACAGGGTCGTGATCTCGTACACAAATTGCGACACTAGCCGTGAATCGTGAACAGTTCAATACCTGTTTTCTATTCTATGATTAAGTCACTTTTTGTCAAGCTAAAGCTTTTCATTTTAGCTCGCATAATAAGCTGATCATTGGGGGTGCACCTGACATAGCGAGAACGTAGCGGTCTCGGGCCGTGCAGGCTAACATCAGAGCCTGGCCCATTCTTAAAAATGCATGCTTACAGGCGTGTAAAGCAAATCCGTGTAAAGGCAAAAATAGGCAGACATTTTAACCTAAAATCGATAACACCTGCACATAGCGGGAGATGACTGGGTCTAGCATCTTAACAATGGTGCCGTTAGGGCCGAAGGACATCCGAAGTTCCCCGTCTTCAAAGGAGATTATAATAGCTGGTCATCTGTGGCAGCGCGTATAAATGACGCGTTCAACATGTTTGCTCTGGGAGCGCAGTCGAAAGGTTTCAGTGTGCTATCCACGTAAACCACATAATATTTTCCTTTTGATCGAGAAACCGGATACTACACCACTGCGTAACGTAAATTATTCTGACCAAAGAGCACACTCTAGTATGAAGTTTCTTTTGCTTTATACGTTTGCAGATTATCTACTTGAATGTAATTTCTAGATCACTTATCTTATAAAAGTGAAAGTCCTTTTCTTTATCGTTCAGTTCACCCATAAAAAAAGCGAACCGAGGGAGATGCCTGAACTGCGTCATTCTATTATATTAAGGCGTCTAAACTTGGAGTTTCAGGAATACCACTGAATCGTACCAGGAATACCACTGAATCACACCAGGAATTACACTGCTGGAAGCAAAATGCCTTAGAAAATACAATGATACTGCCCATCGGGACCACTTCCATCTACTATGAAACGGAGTTTCACTCCTGCTCGATAACCCCAGATCTAGAGTAATGGCTTAACAAACGCCTACGATTTTTCCAGTTCCTTACGAAGCATTCAATCGTCAGGAAATGTCTCTACCGTACGGGTCGAGCACCCTTTTTGATCTATCTATTCTGTGACTAAGGAAAACGCGAAACGTTAAGCACATATTTAATATTCAATAATATTTATCATACCCTGCTGCCTTGGACAATAAGGCATAATGAGGACTCGAATAGTGCCAAGAAATTAATGACACCTCAAAAGCGGTCCCCGTCTCATGCCGCTAGCTGTTGCAGGCGCTCCTTAACAATCGGCACCCCTGAAGTCGGATCCAGAGCTTTGCGGAACCTATCATCGGCATCTGTTTGTCATTTGATCAAAGCCGCGCCGACCTATAAGGAGAAAGAGGTAGAGTTTGAATTAGAAAATGATACTGAAGGGCCCCTTCAATATAGAAATAACATGTTGGTAGAAATAACCTATCGCAAAACAACGCCCAAGTTGAGTTGCACACTGCCTGGAAGTGTGTCTTCTAAGGGAACATTTTCCCTCTGTTAGTGCTCTGCTATGCATTGATGTGTACTATGTACGCTATAGCCATATCCGCCTGGCTGGAAGGATCTACACTTGTGTGGCTTCTGAAAGAAACAGGACTTGAGCGAATGGTTGTTAAGCGGCTTTAGTAGACTTCCATATTGAGATAAATCATTTAACACTACCACTTTAAACATCTGAAATGACAGATTGGATCTATAAATTACTTGTGAGCTCCCCTAAGACCTTCACAATTACAGGATAATAGTAGCGCGGTGCGTCTGATTAACCTCTGCTCATGAAGACAGGTTGGATGAGCGCCATTTGGACCAAGGCGTGATGTAAAACAGGTTTGATCCAAATTGTCCATTCTCCAGATAATTCTGAAACGAAATTTCCTCAACATAGAACTCGACAACAGGAGATCTTCAGAAAGAAGAGCGCCTTAGGACTTAACTGGTGGCCCCTCTGTCAGGTAAGAAGTGTTAAACAGTAAAAGCCTTGACATATACAGAGAATCTCATCAACACGCGATCCTCGCAAGAAAGCAGTCTCCTTTGCCATTCAACAACAAACGCTGTAACCTCATATTCATCGCGTGATTTTAAGTTAAATATTTTTGACCAGCTTTTTGCCCTTAAGAAGACAATTATTATGCTGTTTAGAACGCCGGAGGGTACGTCTAATATATATATATATATATACAAAATATTGGCCCTTTGGAATAGTGTCCGGGCTGAGCAATTGAGCAATATGGCGCTACGAGGTTGCGATTTAATTTAAAAGGAAAATGTTGTCCAATATCAACAAGCGGCACTAAGGCAGATAGTGCTGCCAATCTCTTAACCGCTTGACCGAGTTAAGAGGGAACTGCGCTAGTGAGTCTAGGAGGAAACAACAAAATACTTAAGGTACTTTTGAGACAAACCACATCGGGATTAACACTTTTGTTGACTTTTTGCGGGCTTGGTAAACAGCATCATCACGATAGCGTTTCCTTAGTTGTCGACTGCAATTCCCCGCACTGCAGCGGCAAAGGTCCTCATACGTCTTGTGAATTCGGGAAGCTCGGTCCCGAACAGCAATGGCTTAGACGCCGATAGGGTGTACTATGAGCGCTGGATCTAGTCAATCTCTCACTTGGCGAAAACTATTCACGATTTATTTAAATTAATCATAAAGCGAGGACGGAGGCCTAAAGTCTCGTATGTCTCATGTTCAAGAGTAGGCATGATGATGACCAATAAGATCTAAATTTCTACTGTAGGGTGGCGTCAGAGCGCACAATGAAGGAGACGTTCACTGTGCATATAAACGAAACTGTAAGGATGGCTGTTGTCTTTTTTTACGAGGAGGCAGATAATATTTAAATACTGTCCATTTTTCAGCAGTGAAGATCATTATGCTTAAGATTGTTCCGGAACCCATGTATAGTCTTCGCAGGTTATGAAACCACACCAAATACATGAAGGGAAGGCTTTGTTTATCGATCGGAGTGAGCAGTCGCTTTTTGTACGTCAGACCGTTCACCAGCTACTGAAACAATCCCGCTAAGGCTGAAAATGCGGCGTACAGTACCGAATGGTTCATACGATTGTTCATTTTAGGGTGGGACTAGCGAAGCCTGTAACACAGCGCCTAATGCGGAACTCTCGCCCTCTGAAACGGATACTCTCCTCAACCCCCACAGACCCGCAATTGTATAGCATTATTTTGAAATGTTTTCACGACCTGGCATGTTTGAACGTCGCCTTTCACAAGGAGTACGGTATGTGGATCTCTCGGCCCTGTCTGCTTAATGGAACGCGCAGTCCTAGAGCATAAATCGTTGCACAACTTCTCTTGCCGTAAGGGCGAAGACAGATAACGGGTTACAAAAGACAATCTGGTGCGTCTCGAAATGTTAGCGCTCTTAATTGATTGCAGTCGTATGTTGCCTATACTTGGAGCCTGGCAACACTGATCTCATGCTTCGATTTGAGTCAACCTTGGGCCGACGTCTTGTTAACATGCAACGACGCGGACTCTTGTTCTGTTTTGACACGCGCAGAATAACGAAGTATGTGTTCGTCGTCAGTCTATCACTTCCTGAGGTTTCGGCTTTGTCGGCCGAGTATGACTGAACCCATTTGAGTTTTAGGTCTGTTATTTGTGCGCACGAAAAGTTTCGTGCTCTCTTCTCTAGCATTGTTCTGTAGTACAAGCTAGGTTCTTCTCACCTTCATGGAGTATCCTCTCATAGAGCTCCCTTGCCTTTTCATTACCTCGCCGGTCGATGAGACAGGTTGCGCTCTGGACGCTCTCCTACTGTGAGCTGAGTAGTTAGCGCTTACGATGTCTTGCGCATATAACGTGAGATCATAATGCCGACGCTGTGAGTTTCTCGTGAGTCTCTGAAACTGGGCCCTATGTTACGGCACATTGCTGCAAGTATAATACTGGTCTTCCATACGATACGCGCGCGTACTAAACTTCTTTTTAAGATACTTTTCTCTAAACAGACCGTGCTGCTACTATACGGTACCTTTTAACTCCTTTGCAGTATGTTAACATAACACAACATTATATAAATACACCTCCGGTTTTCTGTAAAGATCTGGATCCGACCTCGTCCGCAACGAGCACCTGAAGGAGGCCATGGTTATGGCACCGTGCTGGACGAGCCTGTTCAACGCTTGTCTTCGCCACGGCCGCATCCCCTCGAACTGGAGCAGCGCTCTGCTGTCGGTAATACCGAAGGGGAAAGGGAATCCCAAACTTCCAACCTCATGGAGGGGCATCGCAAAGAAAAGTTGTTGCTACAAGCTGCTCTCCGCAATCCTGACCAGACGGCTATCAGCGTTCTTAGAGGGTCGCGGGGTAATTCCGGAAGAGCAGTATGGCTTTCGAGCTGGGCGGTCTACGTTAGATGCCTGCAGCTTCCTGATCGATGACGCTCAGCGGGTACTTCAATGCCGAGGCGCCAGATTTACGCCGTCTACGTGGGCTTCCGCTCAGCGTTCGACTCGGCACCCAGAAACAAGATCATTGCTGAGCTGTCCGAGGCAGGCGTGCCCTCCAACGTTCTGCATCTGCTGGCCGATCCATCTCGATCGACGACGGCGTGGCCGAACTCGACCTCTTCCTGCCGACGACGGGCTTCGCACAGGGCGAGCCCTCTGTTGTTCTCAGTGCTGCTGGCCGACCTCCCTCGCCAGGTGGAGGGCACCCGCAATATGGTCCTGATGTACGCTGACGACGTAGTGCTCTACAGCACGTCAAGGTTCCATCTGCAGCAGTCCCTGGCAAGGCTCGCGACCTACGTGCAGGGCATCAGTCTGGAGATCAACCTGTCCAAGACCGAGGCTACAAAGTTCCACAAGGGAGGCCGGATAGCTGGCAACGACACTCTGCGGCTTGCCTCGACGGAGCTCAAGTATGTCAAAAGCTTCAAGTATCTCGGCATCGTCATCCCCTCCAACGGCCGTTCATTCACAGAGCACATCACGGATCGGGTCAGGAACGCACAAGTGGCATCTGTTGGGATGCAGAAGCTGCAGCTGCTTTCTCTGAAGACTGCTCTCGGCCTCTTCGACCTCAAACTCGCCCCCGTCGCTTCTTACGGCATCCAGGTCATTTGGAGATAGCTCTCGCGGCAGCAACTTGACATGCTGGAGCGCATAAAACCGGCTTACCTCAAGCGTCTAGTGTGTCTGCAGTCCTCAAGCAAGAACCGCCTTGTGTATCTGCTGGCGGACACTCCGTTGTTCGTCGAGGATCTGAAGAGACGCTTTAACCTGCCAGAGACTCCCGCCTACATGGAATTCATCCGCATGTGGGAGGACAAGATGGCGAACATTGACCCGGACATCTTTGACACGGTGATATATGTACTCGGTGCGGGGCCTACTGCACAAAGTATCACGGGGCAATTTGCCCACGTGTAGTCTCTTTAAGGAGCCTTTCGCAGTGATATTGTTTTTATTATACCATTTGACCATTGACTATGTACCTAACAAAGGTGATTTTAATAAATATAAAGTATAAAGTTATTCTGTAAAGGTGTGCAGATACAAGGTCGCATGTGTACTGAGCACTAGCGTGAGTACTCGTGGCGGGAGAGTATGGCTCGAATCGTAGAGCGCATGCCCGTGGCCATGCGTTTCTGTGGCCACGCTTGTCAATGCTAGTGACTTGTCATCAGAAGAGGTGCTTTGACTACTTGCAAGCAATAGCAGATATTGGACATCTCGATCTTTACTGGCGGTGGTCGGTCCACCGTTAAAGGGTGTGCGTTCGCATGTTAACACGCATTTGTATTATTATTATTATTATTATTATTATTATTATTATTATTATTATTATTATTATTATTATTATTATTATTATTATTATTATTATTATTATTATTATTTTTATTATTGTTATTTATCATTATTATGTGTTAGGACAATACAATTGTGAGATGTGAATGTGTATCCTCGTTATTTCATGATTACCATCTAGCTATTCTCAGCCCATCGCACCTAATATCGACGCGGCATTTCCTCTGCAAACTGCCAGTGAAAGCAGCTGCCTCAGAAATTCGTCGTTATTATGATTATTATTATTATTATTATTATTATTATTATTATTATTATTATTATTATTATTATTATTATTATTATTATTATTATTATTATTTATTAATATTGTTTAAATGTTACAATTGTGAGGTGTGAACGTGTACTCCTTGTCTTCTTCTAACTCCTAAATATTATTCCATGGAACCGACAATACAGCCGGCGTTTCCTCGGCACACAGCAAGCGACAGCAGTTGCCGTAGAAACTCGCCTTCGCGCCGATTCCCTGTGAGATCTGTAATCCGTTGGCCCAGCTCACTGATGAATCTCTTGGTTCCCTTGCTTACCGGGCCCATTGTTTCCATCGATATTGGCACTACGATATAACTTGTCTCCAGTTCTTGGTACTTGCGTTTTTTCCCATTATCTGCGCGCTCGGCAACCCATCCCGCATCTAGTGAACTGTGGCGTATATACGAGGGAGCCACTGTACAGGAAACTGTAGCATCCCATACCAAGCATCTGCCGTTAGCCCATAGCGGGATTGTTACACCGTCTGGTCTTTTGTCGTCATGAAGTCCTAATCTGGGCTCGAGCGTGCTTGGTATACCAGCTTTGCGTAAGGCTCTTCTTATAATTGCATTGATTTCAGCGTGTCTAGAAACTCTACCATGGCTTTTGATGCAGCTAAGAGGGTGAAGTCCATCCTCAGTTACTGTGGTACCACATGCGCGGCAACTGTAGGGGTTGCAAACCGGGGCACCTATTCGAAGAGCTGTTACCATGCGGAATGAGGTGTTGTCCAGCATGGTACCCAGCTGCGGGGAAGGGAGACACTTTAGAAAGCCTCCACTAAATGTGTCCCGTGCTGCCAGAAAGACAGCTTTTTCCACTGGAGATTGGAGGTTGTCTAACAGCTCTCTAGCTGCAGCGCTGCATCTGTAGGAGTCCAATGTATGCTGTGTTGGACGTTCTTGCCAGGGGCCTGGTCCAATTGTTTGTCTAGCTATTAGCTCTGCAGCGTCTTTGGCTCTTGTGATTCCTTGGCGGATGTCTGGTTCGACCAACGTTTTTGCGAGTTTACCAAATTCCAATAGAGACGCGGCATAGCACATGGGAGCCAGCTCCGCCGCTGATCTAATACCAAGTCCTCCTTCGGCAATTGGAAGGGTTGCTCTTTTCCAAGTGTCATCATGCAGGTCGACGTTTAATACTTCACCTAAAATGCTTCTTGCGGTATCGTCGTAAGCTTGAAGATCTTCGTGGCATTTAATAGCTGGTGAAGTGCGCAGAGTATAGTTAAGCTTCGGCGAGCCCAAGCTGTATCTCCAGATGCACAGAGCTGCTTGCGAATGCATCGCCGTTAAGCGAGAGCGAATTTGCTTCAGTCCAGTGCACTTTTCTTTAAGGGTCTTTGAAATCGATCGTAAGCTTATTGGGGCTCCCAGAAGCTCCAGCTCTTCTAAGTCAACGCGCCTAGATTCTGGCAAGACATTCGAAACCGCCCTAAAAATTTCATCCTGTTCTTGGGCATTACCTCCCAATGTAATGACTTCACACTTAGAGGCATTGAGGCTAAGGCCTCCCTCTTCTGCAAAATTCAGTACGTTGATAATATCACCCACAACCAGATCAAGTGGGCCTCCAATCGTTGCGTCATCTAGGTACCAAACGTTAAGAGGGCTCTTCATGCGTGCCACTAAACTGGATACCCCGAGGCTGAATAAAGCAGGTCCAAGCGGATCGCCTTGTTGCACTCCACTAGATGATAATAGTGGTGCATTTTCATCCCAGGACAGCAGAGTCGGTTCCTTGTAGCTTTGCCAAGCTAGCGGCAAAAGTTGCGGCACTTTGAGTCTTACCTCATTAAGCACTACATTGCGTCGTATAGTGTTGAAGGCGTTACGAAAATCCAATTTAACTAGGACCCGCACTGGACCTTCTGCTTCAACAAATGCTCGTACTGCGTGGACTGCCGCTTCTGCACCGCCTTTCACTGCAACGCCTATCTGACTTGGTGAAATTGCTGTCACAATTGTTGTCCTTGTAATGGCAATGGCTACTTTAGCGACAAGCCTCCTGATTGTAAGGCCGCATGCTATAGGTCTAATAGAGCCGTCTTTTTTCTTTAGCGCTGTCAGATTGGCCCCGTAGAAGATGGGAATGCAGAAATGTGGCAAATTACCACCCAAGGCTGAACTAGCAAGAGAACGAAGTTCTTCCACCAGCCTCCCAGATGACGGTACTGTGCTATCGAGCATATCGAGCAGATGCCGAGGACGTAAACCGTCTAATCCTGGGCCTGATGCTAGGGAAAAAGACCGGGCGGCGTCAGTAATACATTTTTCTGGTACGAGGCATGCTTGCGCTGGTACTGGTGCTTGAAAATTGTTTAAGCGCTCTCTGACTGAATCCGTAGGACGAGGATGCTTGTCTCTCAATTCCTGCTCTGTGTGGCTGTTGAGTGGCGCGAATGAGTCGGTTGAAAGAAGGCTACGTGCGGCAGATCTTACATCACCTTCTGCTAATTTGCGCTCTGCTGTAGCGGCTCTGTCACGATCAGTGTACTGTTTTTCTGAGTTTTTGGGGGTGCTGCGTGATTGTTCGGCAAGAAGATTTTCTAGTCGTTTCCACTGCGCATCCACGAGATTTTTTCTAATTATTTTACAAAGTGTGGTATCTTTGGCTTTTCGCTCCGGGATGCGCAACATTAGAGTCGGCAACGTTACAAGCCTGACCCAAGACGCGTTGTCTTGCTTTGAGTTAAAATTAGCCAAAGCCTCTGTGTATGCTGCGCAACAAACTTCTCTGACCCCTCTGGGTATAATCCTTATTAGTTTAGCGTCTTTTCGCGCCCGAGCCAAGAGTGTTACTAAGGTCTGTGGGTCTGGGTCATATGTTGTCACGATGTTACCAACCTGGTTTTCAGAGTTATTTAACGGGGGTACGGTCGGTAATGGTTGGGGGTTAGTTCTATGAAGGCGAGTCTTATGCATGCGCAAGCCTCGTATTGATTGTATAGATTTCCCGCAGACATCACAAATGTATGGTTGTTGGGATCGTGGTTGAGATTGAAGGGGGTTTTCTTGGAGAAGTGGTTGTGTGCTCATTGTTTGTTTGTAGATGTTGTACTACTTCCGCTGCCCAGTTCAGTCGCAAGCGGTAGAGAGGGCTCAGCGGTGCCGTCAATAACGGATATCAAAAAGACTCTTCCTTGTTCCGACTCCAAAAATTCGAGAACTTTGGCTATTGATGGATTTTCGTTTAGCCATGATGAGAGCAGATTCTTGAAGATCTTCCAAATTTTCATAATGCCATCAATCAGATGAGCTGTTTGTGCGGGCTTCTTTTCTGCTGTTTTTGTTCTTTCTTCAGCGCTTCTTTGTTTTGGTTTTGGCTTATTAGAGTCTACCCTGGGCGGGCGCGGTGGAAGAAGGTGGCATACCACCTCGCCTTTTTTGTTTAGTACTGGTTGTGGAGCGGCAGGTCTTGCGGCATCCGCATACGATTTCACCTCCAAGCTCGTGGATTGAGAGTTCGTGCTGGTACTTGGCGATAGAGAAATCTGAGGGAATTCCTCAGCTAGGTCGGGTAGGCGAGATGCTACCTTTGCGTATAGCTTTTGTTTTTCAGCCTCTGTGAAAACTCGTTTTACTCCACAACGGCCGTCACTAGCCGCATGAGCACTACCACAATTAGCGCATCGGGCCTTTTCATGGCATTGCCACATTTGATGGCCGGGTCTTGCACATCTTCTGCAGGTAGGGATTTCCCTTTTTGTGCATTGTGATGCCTTGTGACCAAACTTATGGCAGGAGAGACACTGTAAGGGCGAATCGCAGCAAAGTGTGACTTTAAAGCATTCGTCGGCGATTGTCACTTCACCCACTGGTTCTTTGTCAAACCTTAGCTGCACCCTACTTGAGGGCTTCATCACCTTAACGACGTTCTTGCTCGGGCCTGTAGCGGCCGCGGCAAACTTTTCTCTGCGAACTTCACTCACGCCCTGTTCGCGTAGACAATCAAGCAGATCTTCGTCTGAGAACTGTGGGTTTATTCCGGAGATGCGTCCCCAGAAAGCCGACGTGTCGGAAAGAGGACGTATATTTAATCCGCAAACGCAATTCAGGGTCCTTACGGATGCTAATTGATCCGTTGTAGGCGCACGAATCCCTAGTTTGCCTTGGGCAGTAATCCGCACGTTAGCACCGGGGATAGTTTTCCTTACTTCGGCGTGTGCCTTGAGGACGCTTAGGCCTTTCAGGGCATCAGGTTTATCCTGGCATTCGAAAAACACCTCTAAACCACTTTGGTTAGTTTTATCATGTGCTCGTTGGAGCTCGCTGATAGCGGATCTTCCTAGGTTACCCGCTACTTTTCGTTGAGCGGTTAGGATGGCTCGCTGTGCTTTTGTGGGGACAGTCTTCCACTCAGGGTCGTTGTCCTCAGCATCCATTTCATTCTCAGATAGCTCACTACCTTCCTCTCTCTCGCCTTGGTCGGCCATAAGGACGCCCAACGTTTGCTCTCTTCGGAGGATTCTTTTAGCGTTCACTTGAGCTTGTGCAGTTAATCTGGTAGACGGGTGACACTTTGCCGAGCAGCAGTGATCGACGTCTCGTTCAGCACGCGAACACGCTACGAGTGGTGACGGCGAACGTGCACCGTCACGTCGTGTGCACTTTGCTAGTGGCGAACGTGCACATCGGGTGATGTGTTCACCATCGCTCATCGGGCTAGTGGGCCTCGAGCCGCCAGCCGCAAATTGGAACACTTGGCTTTGTTGTTGTCTTTCAGCCACGATTTACTTTTTTCTTTCCAAAAAACGGAATTGTGCACCAAAACTCACCTACGTAGGATGAAAATGTGCGCAATGATACAACCAAAAAACTCAGCAATTTTCACGTCAAATGATTCACTTTTCACCTTAAAAGACTCGAAAACTAACGGAGCACGAACTGATTGCGACCACTTTCGTCAAGCCGTAGCGGACGAAAAAAAAAAAATTTATTATTATTATTATTATTATTGTGGTTTTTGCGTCCGCCACGGATGTATACAATATTTAGTACAGTTATCCTCGTTTGTGATATATTCGTTCGTTCGCTGTAGTGTGGACTGAGCCCGGTCGAGCCCGGTGGCGCTTTGCGACCGGAGGAGGAGACACATAGGTGTATGCATACGGGCAATTTCTGGACCCGCTCCAATATAACATAAAATAACATCACTTTTATTTCACATAAAAATATTGGTATTAATATACATACTTCTGTAAGAATATCGTGACTAATTACCAAATAGGCGAGCGCTATTTGGATTAACATGGGCCCTACGCCAAGGAAACAGTCCGTTGACGAGTTCACCGCGGGCCACGGCTTTTGAGGTGATTGATCGTTGACTCCTTAGGTTATTAGAGCGTACATCAAAAAAGTGTCCTAAAAAGTCACATTTTTGTAATTGATGTAGAACAGATAAGTTGCCCTGCATGAAAAATGAGTCAATACTTGGAACAACGTCATCTAACACGCTGTGGGGGCGCCTGATTCGCAGGCGTCTTAGAAACATGTTTTGGACGCCATCCACGAACTTCCTATATTTGGACAGATAAGGCTCCCAGACAGGGGAGCAATATGTGAGTTTAAGAAGAACAAGATATTTGTAAAGGCGAATGTACACATGAGGAGTCGTTAAAATAAAACAGCGGAAGATACTATTTATTGTGCGCAGAGATCAGGCGTAATATATATGCCTTAGTCCCGTGTATAAGAGAAAGTTAGTGAAATGCAGTTGTCAATTATATAGTCAAAGTCAAGTTCGCTATTTTTCAGTACAATGCATTTAGAGGGTGAGATAATCATGTTGTTTTCAGAACATCATCGAGCAATGCCGTCGACAGCAGTCTGCAGAACAGCGTGGGAGTCACTAGAGCAAATAGGATAATAAAATTTTAAGTCATCAGCGTATTCAAGATATTTGACACCGGTGGCAGGTACTTATTTATGTCCAATACAAATATTGTGTATAGAAGGGGGGGGGGATAAACATCCCCCTTGAGGTACACCAGATAATGCAGGATATGGTCGACTAAGTTTGTCACCAACCTCAACTCGAAAGTGACGGTCGCTTAAAAATGCCTTCACCCATTGCACTGTACATGCATGGATACCTAGATGTTCCAATTTGCGAAGCAGAAGAGAGTGATCTACTCTGTCAAATGCGCTCTTTTGGTCAAAAGAAACACAGTGAAACGGTTTTCAATCATTTATAAACATAGCCTAGTCCTGGATCATTTCTAAAAGCTGTGTACATGTAGAACGGTGGGTAGTAAAGCCATGTGAGGCAGGGTCAAGTAAGCGGTTTAAGATTAAAAACGGATTAAAGTGGTTAACTAAAACTTTCTCAAAAATGCAGCATGGTATTGAGCATTGCGAAACTGGTCTCTGACATTAGGGAGTGGTTCAAAAGACAAGAAGGATCATTGTCCTACCCTCTGACCCAATTTCTGATGGGCCGCGGCACCTTTCTAAAACAGCTGCACTAGATCGAACGTGTCTCGTCGCCACTAGGCATTCTCTGCGACTCAGGTAACTAAAACGAGGTCAAACACACCTCCAAACTATGCGCAGCGTTCACCGCAATCAGGGCGAAGCTGGCGCGGCTCTCAGACCGGGAACTTTCGGTAACATGTGAACAAATAGCGCAGGTGCACCCTGTACGACACCCACAACTGGCGCATCAAAAAGGATTTTGCTGCGACCATCATTAAATGAAAAGATCTGGTGCATCCACGTAGTGTGCTCTGCCCACGCAACCCTAAGGGAGAAAAAGGGGTTCAAGTAGTATTAAAAGAACGGTTCCTGGAGAATAGAGGCCTTTATTGCGCAAATGAAGGTAGTGAATTCACGCACGTTTGCCAAAGTGAAAGAAACACTATCGGCCTCCTGCTTTACAATCTTCAACATCAAATGGAATTTTAAAAATGCGAGGCTCTTAATATTCCAGCACGGAAGCACCTGTCGACGCTGACTTGGTTGTGTGTACCTGGTCAGGGTGCTGTCTGCGTCGGCAACCGACAAAGTATTATACTTGTCTGGTTGACGCGCGAATTAAAGGTGCTAAAATAAGCTTCAGACATTGAAGCATGCTTTGAAGGCCACTGTCAAGGCGGCTGTATTTAAGAAGAAGTACAAACAATGACGGGCGTGGCCCTAGGTTTACTACCTAAAACATCGGAAAGTCTTAAACTCTCCGGAACAATTCAAATTTAGGAAGGCTTGAGGTACACACGACGCGATCCAAGTAGTCCAGACAAACGTTGAGCGGGTGTTGGCTGTGCCCAGGGGTCATTCGAAAGCCGTCTATATCGGCTGCATCAAGGCCTTTGACAAAGCTCCCCGTCACCTACTAGCCGTTTTATTTCGATGTGCCATTTGCATTCACCGCAAGGGCCTGCAAAAAAAATTCGCTGAAAACGAAAGCCATTAAGTTACGTCGAGGGGGTCGATTGGCTGCAGCAGACGTAGTATCCTGCTATGACCAACCGCAGGAGTTTGTCAACTCCTTTCCGTACGTAGGTTTAAAGCCACACCATACTGGAACGACCTTTACATAGCTCATCGGCGACAGATGTCAGACGGCTATATATATATATATATATATATATATATATATATATATATATATATATTGAACAGTTTTTCCCTTAAACACTCGTTCTCTTGGAATCGTACATTTCGTGTGGGATTAATGACCTAGAGAGTGCTGGCAGCCCAGGTCTGGCGGTAGCCACAATGATCCTGAGTAATATCTTTCCATAGAACATTCTGATCGGAAAAGGGGCAAAACTGTTCGAGGAACAGACGCTTACTCTAGCGGAGGCCACGGGAGAACACCTTCAAAAGATGGCAACACGAGCCAGAAACTGGACTTACACAAAACCTCAAGCCTGAAAGCACAGTGAACTGACCTATTATCTTGCACAGTATCACCGATGCTTCTAGAAGTATCCACATGGAACTGGCATGGTGCCGTACGCTGTTTGCGTCCTCCGTGAACGGGCGAGAGCGATGATGTAACCCGCACGTTTGCAGGTTGCGCTTATGTTTAGAGGAGGTAAAAACAGTGGTGGAAAGAGAACTAGGGCAACGCCTCGAAGTAAGATTTAGCGTCGATATATATATATATATATATATATATATATTTATATATACATATATATAAATATATATATACATACATATATATATATATATTTTGTTACTTCTTGCAATCGGCCGACCCATCAACTCTCGGGACTAGGGAGTTCTATTTACGAGACGCCCGCTGATTCAATTGACCCAGTAACCAAACCAGAGCAGTAGCCATGCATCGTTTAAAAGATGCCGACAATGTGCGTGCAATACAATGTTTGCAATTACTACAGAATGAGCGCGTAATGGCGGCAGATTTTTTCCCAAAAAAAATGGTAACATAATAAAACTTTCCATGTTATTTCATAACTACCACGAAAACTACGTTTTATAGACAAATACAACGTTTTAATAGTATGTGCACACACTCGTTTGGCGTTTACTTGACAACCACAAGCTACCATCGATTGGTAGCTTGTGGTGTCAAAACTTTTAAAGAAGGCCATCAGGTAGGCGGCGATGGAAACGCCCAAGCACAGTAGCCATCTGCGTTATTTCTATTGTTAGCTGACAAATTTAAAATCAGTTCGCTGGCGTAGACAGGTATGAGAAGATGGCAAATTGCTGCGCAGCGTTCGCAAAAGAAGTGTGGTTCCACGAAGCTATACAGATTGCAATGCGAATTATCATCGAACGGTTAGTTTCAATGCCATCATCATTCATTTATTGCACCATAGCTTCAAGCAATGTTTCGATGTGGAACCGCATTCAACATGACTGAGTATCACTGGTATTAAACGTTCCGTTGAGGATGAACCCCATGAGGGTTCCCCTAAAAACAATGACTAGTACGACAAATGTGTTTTCTGTGAGGACAGCAATATAGAACAACCCAAACAGCACATGTGCATAGCTAGACGAGACAATGGGTCTTCCTGCCAATGATCGGTCCTGGACTTAGTAAACAAATGCTCGCAAAAGCACAATGTCTAAACACATTTAATTTCCCAAAAATGGTCTCAAAATTTGAGGCCTGTATACATTTTTGTAACCCGTTTTTACATTCCCGAAGCAGAAAACTACGCGCCGGCAGTCGTCCGGCAAAGTGATGGTTACAGTTGTCATTAGCAGGGTGATCTTTGCGACTATGTTTCAGGTCGAAAAAGGCTGCACGGTGACCGCCTATTGATATAGGTGTCTAAATGCTTACCAAAACAATTTGCTGAGATCGCAAAAGGTCATTTCGGAGCTACAAGGGACCCTTGCGGGCAGTGCTTTCTTCACCACGACAACGCCTCTGCTTACACGGCCTGTGATACGTAAAACATTGTCAAGGACGGCAAGGATCATTGTAGCGCGCTAGCCTCTTATTCACCCGATTCGACTCTGTGCAGTACGTTTTCCTAAGGTAAATGAAATGTGCCTCAATAACCTGTGCTTTTCTTTAAAATGCTGTAAAAAAATTAAGTTTGGGTGTATGTTTTGATGCTTGAATTTTTATATATCGTATAGTGTATCGATATTTGTGGACGTACAGTGAGATGTAAGCATCTACGTGTAACAGGTTGTCCTTTTCTACGGGCAATATGTTGATGTTTTTCAAAGCTGCAGGATTCTGTGGATGTATGCATATTATATATATATATATATATATAATTGTCGGAGGGTTGAAGTGGCCAATATAGCCGACGACTGCCGCCGGGAATCGCACCGGTTTGATTCCTTTTGAAGCTCATACCCAGACATATACCGCTTTAAAGCGCTTTTCACTACAACGATTTGCAGATTTAGAGTAAAAGTAGGAATGCTTGAATAGAACAGCAATGAATACAGCAACAAAACGCGGGTACTTAATTTTTGTAACGCTGAGGAGCCGTGTGCATTTTTACGAGTCTTCGGCCGTATCTGAGTGAACTCATCATCAGCAGCCAACCAGGGACGGACGGAGAAAGGCAGGCATTGTGTGAGTCAAACGACATCGACAGAGTCAACATCAACTTCCATTCCTTCACACCATCCCAGCTGATCATGACTGACAATCGTCGTGGCCATGGCGGCGATGAGTAACAAAACAATAGCAACAACAATAGCCTACTGGGAGCGTTATACGTAGCAGTGTGCTACCATTGCGTAAACCGCTACTAATACGGAGTTGTTGTTGTCGTT
>QVRM01000930.1:0-35951 GCA_003439945.1 Dermanyssus gallinae
GTTTTTGTAAGATTTTTTAAAGCGGACGGTAGTAGAACTGATGGGTATACCGAAGAAACTATGTTTCTTCAATGATGATTTCGCGATAAATTGAGAGCAAATGCATGTTAAATCACCTTATCATTTTTGTGCTTTTATTTTGCCGTTCTTAGCTTTCCAGCTGGCGTATTTGTAAGATCTTATGCCGTGCACTTTTGAATAAGCTTAAACAAGCCTCACATTTGAGAGTATTGTCGTTAATTGTGAAGCGCTTTATGTGCATAAAGAGTATCCTTGAAAACTTGAAGAGCTTTATTTGAACTCTCTGCGCAAGCCAATGAAGAAGTCCATGATTCGCTTCTGAAACAAATGCAAATTTGGTATAACTAACAGAACTAAATATTCCTCCACTACAAGGTTATATCCTGGTTGGATAATTACAATATCCACCAACATATATATGAAAAATTGGTCAGAAAGCTCTACTGTATAAAAAGAGCGCACTCAATTTTCTTACTACATGAAGTCTAGGCATCCAAAAAAAGATCGAGATCAAAGATGACGACTGAGTGGTACTACGATTCAGAGGACAAATAAACCCAGACGAACAATATATAAAATAAGAGGAGTGTGCATTGGGACCTGTGATATCACTTGTTGATATAGCAGAAGAATTGCATGTGCCGATAATAGCTTCCTCATAAAGAGCGAATTGAGATCGTACATACGATCTGCCAAATGACTATAGATTGCAATTACTGCAAAAATCTGGCAAAAATTGTCGAAATAGAGTCACCTTCAATATGTACATCAATTTCTGGTTAATAGTTGAGAATGATTTATCTTCAAAGATGAGTATACTATCTCTAACATATATGGATATAATACGGCAAGGTGTGGCAGCTAGACCCTGCTTCACCGAAGGTATTACAAGAAATATTTAGTGATACGAAGTTCATAAGGACTGTAAACATATACAACCAAAGTGCTCCAGTACAGTCTGGCCTATGTTGGAAACACAGTAAGCCGAACTAAGTCCAGTCAGAGTCACAACCTGCATACTCCAACATCTGCAGCCAACAGAAGTGTTGCAAACAACTGAAATCAGAAACATCCAGAAAACTCTGCGAACGTTTTGTTTTCATAGAGGCGACCGCATGCCATAAGTGAGTCAGAGTTCGTGCCACGGGCTTCACGGGCAATGGCGAACGTTAAGAAATTTCGTGTGCTATTATTATGTTAATTAAATACGTTTGTTGTTAAAAATAGCTAAATATGTGGAGCGCTTCTTGCAACAGTGAGAATATTCAAACATTGACAGACAAATTGTCTAATGAGAACGCAGTCAATTGATTGCGTCTGTAGTTAAACTACGGTCGCCGTTGTTTTTAGTGGCGAATCCAACGTTCGTAGTTTTTGTCAACCAATCAATTTTACCTATTTTGACCAAATAGCTCCAACACTTTATTTTGCTTTCGTCGTTCCGACAACCTTTAGTTTTCGAGATAGTCAGATACTGACGGTATATCTTGTTGAATTTTCTGTGAGAACTTTAAAGACTTGCACAAAAACCACACATCAAACACATATTACATTATGTTAAACATGTCTGCAGTCACAGCTGTCACAACAGTAAGTGTACGCTCTAAGATAGGCTCTCCATTCTCGTCATTGGTCCATTTTATCTGTTGCAAAATAATAAGACACATTTAGGATACTATAATTAACATACAAAACTTTTCCGTAACCTTTTCTTATCTACCACGACAGCATCAAATCCGAAGCTTTGGTCCGTAAGGCAGCTAGCTGCTCAACTTGTTCCGTTGATTAGCTTTTTAGGGATCTGTAGTCTCACTACTGCATTAAAGCTTAGCAGCATTTCTGAGAATTAAATATATAGACGAGTATATATAAATAAGAAAGCACGATTGCTTAAAACACGAAGCTCCAACTACCGCAGCTTTGACTTCCCCCATGCCTTTTGATATTCGGCTCCAACGAACTAAAGAAACCTAAATTCTGTTACTGTCTGCGCTTTCTGACCTCGCATGCGCAGGCAGGATAACGAGACGATAAGCAACTTTAAGCGAAACGATAAGGCGTCTAAATGTATTAAAAGATTAGGCAAACTCCTGCTACTGTTAACACTTCTGGACGTATAATTTTTGTAATTTAACATTGCACGGTGGCCCGGCTACCATCAGATCCTGCAGGAAGCTTCATGTTACCACCAGGCTGCCAGATGGCCGGCCGTCTGGCATAGAAGTACGATAATGGCGCACCAGCGCACCCACAGGTATACACATACATATAAGTACATGTACGTCGGGTTAGTCTTTAAGAACTAGATCAGCTTAGTTGGCTGACCAGACTCGAGAGATCGGTAGGGAAGTCCCCAAATAGTAGTAATCTGTAGTAGTCTCCGCCTCCCGCGCTATGACCACCAATATAGCGAGGTCATCCGCGTAAGCTATTGTCTGCACGCGACTGGAGGGCGTGCAGGATACCTGGTAAAACGTGGATAGCTTACGCGGACGACAGCAGTTGGTTACAGCACGGCAGGCGGAGACGCTACAAGCAAGAGCACAAGCAGCCATCGATATGGTAAACAGCTGGATGGTAAAGCTCGGGCTCGAGCTAGCGCCCGAAAATACAAGGTCGTACTTCTCACGGGCCGCACGAGACACGGACAAATCCGCCTAGCTCTGAACGGCGTGAGCATAACAATCAACAGGTCAGCCCGTTATCTGGGTGTGACATTAGACATAGCCCTCGCCGGCAACGTGCATATCGATACGGTGACCGCAAAGGCCGAGAAGCAGGCAAATAGCCAAGCTAAGATCCTGCCGAGGACACGCAGGGCAACTGAGGGCAGTAGAAGACTTTTTGCCTCAGTGGCGGAATCTACCTGGTCCTGTACGCCGCCTTAACGTGGGGACCAAATGCTATGACAGTGAAGAGAAACAAGAAAAAGCTCCTGAATACGCAACGAGAACTGGAAATATGAATCGCCAGTGTATATAGAACAGTCGAAACGTCGGCCGTAATCGCGATAGCAGGGCTGATACCATGACCTGGAATGATCGAAGAACGAACACAGCGAAAGACAAGCAGATCCCTACGAAATATCCCAGCCCCGAAGACAGACAATTAAGGAATAGAACGAGGAATGGACCAGCACACATACCAGGAGCCTGGACACGTCAGGTCATCCCCGACCTCGAGAAATGGTTCAACAGAGAGCACGGAGAAGTCGCCTACTACATGACGCAGGTATTGACGGGGCACAAATGCTTCCAAAGGTACCTGCAACACACAATCCTCCTGTGTCCAGCATTCGAAGACAAATTGACGACAGGACTCACCAGTAATGGCGTCTCCAGAGACATGACAGTGATAGATCTAGTCCCTGCTATGCTCGAGGATGAGCTTAAATGGGGGCAGCAGGGCACCAGACTGGTGGAAGGGATAATGAGAAGGAAAAGCGAACTGGAAAAGCAACGAGCTGAAAGGGTGAGCGGACGAAGAGATGGTATGGCGGCTGGAAATTAACATTATAAGGGAACAGTTATAAACGGAGCGAAGAGAAGAACCTCAATATTCAGCGAAAACGTAAAACGAAGGTAGTTCCGATCAAAATGGTTGTAACATATACTCAATGAAAAACACGTAGGAAAAATAAAAAAACCCTTTGTTGTAGCGGTTCTTTTACGGTACGTCTATTAGCACAGGCCAGTTTCGAATACCGAACGTCAAGCGTGCCACGTATACTATTGCCACGATGTAATTTTTGGCCGACGACGTCACGGACGGTAACCGATAACCACCCGAACGAAGTCTACAACCGACAAAGACGGGCAAACAACAGCGCGTCACGCGAACCGAGGGGCTTGCCCGCACGCCCTCACAACGACGCCTGCATTCACAGGCGCAGCGGCAAGCTCAATGGAGTGAGGCAAACCGTTGAGTGAGCAACACCTATAAATACGGTCGACAGATTGACGACAGCTTAAACACCTAACACCGCAACAACAACAACAACAACAACAACAACAACAACAACAACAACAACAACAACAACAACAACACAACAACAACAACAACAACAACAACAACAACAACAACAACAACAACAACAACAACAACAACAACAACAACGACGACGACGACGACGACGACAACAGCAACAACAACAACAACAACAGCGACAACAGCAACAACAGCGATAACAGCAACAACAACAACAACAGCAACAACAACAACAACAACAACAGCGACAACAGCAACAACAACAAACAATAACGACGACAACAACAACGACTTAACCACAACTCATCGCAGTTTGAGTCTCGATTGCTCGGTCGGAACTTTCTATCTGCCAAGTTTATTTTACTTGGCGATTACCGAAGATGTGGTCGTGGTTGTTGTTGTTGTTGTGGTTGTCATCCTTACCGAGGTACCGCAGCCACGCCAGACTTCAGTTGCGCTGTACCGTCGTAATTTATTGGCGCCCATTCGTAGTCGATATTCGTGCTTGTCGGCGTCTTCGTCATCGTTCTCGCCACGTCATTGTTGTTGTTGTTGCTGCTGCTGTCAGTGTTGTTGTTGTTGTTGTTGTTATTGCTGCTGCTGTCAATGTTGTTATGTTGCCGTTTTGTCGTCGTTGTTGTTGTTGTTGTTGTTGGTGTTGTCATTTTCAAATCCGTCGTTGTTTTCGGCGGGGGTCGCTGTCATCGCGGCACTGTGCCGGTTTTGTCTCGACCGAGGGCGACGTCAATCTTATCGAATTTATCGCCTTTAGACAGCAGCAGCAGCGGCGGCAGCGGTGGCGGCGGTAGAGCAGAAGCGACTGCAACCACAGCGGCAGCAAAAGCAGTATGACCAATAGCAATAATAATAACAAAACAACGGGAGCCACACACGTCACGTCAGTCAACCGTTGGGTTTGCCACGCCCGATTGGCTTTCGAGTAGCGCCCAGCAGCAGCAGCAGCAACAGCAGTAATAACACAACAGCAGCACAACAACAACAGCAACAACAACAACGAAGCCACGGCAAACAATGGCGGCAACAACAGCAACAACAACAACAACAACGAAGCCACGGCAAACAATGCGGCAACAACAACAGCAACAACAAAAACCATACGTACAACAACAACAACATACCGTTACTTCACTTTATCTATATGTATATCCTGCTCGTGAATCCTTCCTTACATATAGCTTAATATCACTCGTTGTTCACCATTCCTCCCGCACGACGGGTAACATACACGCACGCACATCGGCGGGCCGGTAGCAATAACAACAACAACAACAACAACAGCAATAACAACAGCAACAGCGGCAACAACAACAACAGCAGCAGCGGCAACAACAACAACAACCACAACAAAAACAACAACAACAACAACAACCAAAACAACAGCAGCAGCAGCAGCGGCAATACCGACAATGGTGACAAGAAAGACAACACCAACATCACGTGAGATCACTATGAGAACCATCAAACACGGCCAATGACAAAGCACCACAAACAAAGTAAAACGCAGTGCTCACTTAGTGCTCAACAACAATCGATCAACATTGCGGTCTCTCTCTCTTTCTCTCTCTTTCTCGCCACCAGCGTCATCAGCAGTGGTGGTACTTCTCCACCACGAGCGCTTCACGATAACGAAAGCGTTGACTTCAACGCTTTCGACTCACTACTATACTACAAAACTTGAGCAACTGCTCTTACTACTACGACGACGACTTCGATGACTACGAGAACCACTGCAGTCGTCTTTGTCGTCGTCTGACTGCAGGCTTCTTCGTTTGGCAGGAGCAGCAGCAGAAGCAGCGATCCGCTTTTTGTCCATCATTTATTTGCCTTGACAGATGTACACACTGCAGAACGCTCTCTCTCTCTCTCTCTCTTTCTCGCTCTGTGATTTACGTACACGTCGTGCACCGGCGTATAGTACGTAGCCTTCACCCGCCAAGCCGTCAGATTCGATATACGTATTTATCTCCCTTCTGGTATTCTTGTTGTCTACTTATTTGCTTGTTGTTGTTGTTGTCGTTGTCGTTCTTTAGCTTTTTTTTCGAATTTTGTAGTGGTTCTTCTTCAGACTGGACCACCAGGAGGAGTGTAGTGGTCGTTACGTACGCAAATACGGCAAATACACACGTGGGTACGCATATGTAAATATATATATATATATATATATATATATATATATGGATGCACGTAGATGCGTTCGTGAATAGAAATCACAAGAAATGCGTCTACGCATATATAGGAGGCGCGTAGATGCCTACGTGAATAGGAGGAATCACGTAGGTCTCTACGTATATATGAGATACGTAAATGTGTACGTGCATAAGAGGTACGTAGATGTCTACGTATATAGGAAACATGACGGAAAGAACAACTTAGCTACGTTACGTATGAGGGGCGGCGTACATAGATGTACGCATACAGACTAAACTACGTAGAAGTCTACATATCTACGAACTACATGTGCAGAAACAACGTAAACGTATGCGGTGCATACACGGTGTACGTAGATGTCTACGTGTATATGATACGTCTGTAGCTGTCTACGTGTACAGGAACTGCGTAGATGTCTGCGCATACCGGAACTGCGTAAATGTCTACGTATATAAGAACTACGTAGATGTCTGCATATATAGGAACTGCGTAGTTGTCTACGTATATAGAAACTGCGTAGTTGTCTACGTGTACAGGAACTGCGTAGATGTCTACGTATAAATGAAATACGTAGACGTCTACGTATGTAAGAACTGCGTAGATGTCTGCATATATAGGAACTGCGTAGACGTCTACGTGTATAGGAACTGCGTAGACGTCTACGTGTATAGGAACTGCGTAGACGTCTACGTGTATAGAAACTGCGTAAATGTCTATGTATATATGAAATACGTAGACGTTTACGTATATATAAACTGCATAGACGTCTATGTATATAGCAAAATACGTAGACATCTACGCATATAGGACAGACGTAGATATATACGTGTAAAGACAGTACGTAAATAGCTACGTGTATAGACAGTACGTAAATGTCTACGTATGCAGAGCTCTCATATGTCTGTGTCCCTTTTTTGTCAGTATCGCTATCACTAGCCTTCGTAACCGGGGGGTTCGTTCTATCTATCCGATTGATATTGTGCTGCATTATCGTATGCTGATGAACGTGTCATTCTTTTAGATTCCATCAGCATCTCTATGGCAGCCATGTCCTGTGTGCCATTTAACATTATGACGGTGTTCGCTCGAGTGAATTAAAGTAAGCAGATTCTATGCTGCAGCCTACTCCCCCTCCTTCCTCCGCCTTCTACTGCTGCACTTCTGCTACTGGGTATGCTGTCGGCGACATGTGAATTACGTTGCACGCACTGCACACTGAGTGCAAAACACATACGAATCTACATACATATCTCTGCACACATATATATATATATATATATATATATATATGTATATATATATATATATATGTACATACATATATCTGCACATATATGCACATATAGGCTCATATATAAAAAGTATACGTAAATAAACACAATTACATACACATGCATACCAGTATGCTTGCCATACACGGGCTAAGTCGATAGGACACTGTTGTATGACAGAGCGGCTTTGGTAGTTTGACATTTACCGCTGGGCTTCTCTGTACTGTAGACTCTGCCGCATAGAAGCAATGCGCTGGAGACTTTTGGAAGCAGCTGCGTGTTCAGATATATTCGGCAGCAATGCATCAGTGACTTTCCGATGAAAGAAACAAAGGATCTCTCATAAGCCACAATAGAGGCACGAAAGACGTTTTTCTATATATAAACTTGATATCAAAACCACGTCAGTTTCATGATAATATCGGTTCGAGTTCGAGACAACGCAATAAGCAACACTTGCGCTCAGCCGCACCAAAGCTACCTTCTGACACAGTTCTGATAAAACGTGTTGAGTAGTATTAGATTAAATTATTAGTCCGGCATTGAAGTAGCATAGAAAAAAGAAAATCTAGCTTCGTAGACTGCAGGCAAGCGCGTACAAAAAAATGCCATTACGTGTAATCACGTCGGACTTTTGTCGGTACAAGATGAAATCGAGAGTTAAGAGTACATTTATTTCCACGGCAAAACGGCCTCGCCATAAACTACGCATTTAACACCTGCGCCGCTATATATATATATATATATATATATATATTTTTTTTTTTTCTTTTCAATTTCAAACGTGGTCTATTCACGGAACTGCATTTCATAACGCTTAAGTTCTCGGTAAATAAAAATGGTTGAAAAAAGTTGAATCAAAACAACAAATCAGATAATTACTCTCGACACAATCCAAGGAGTGCTTTGTATAAGCACTTTACACAATATATATATATATATATATATATATATATATATGCAGGTAAGCAGTAAGGATGATTGAGGGCAAACGTCGGAAATACGTGTCTGTTGGCTACTTGCAAGATTTCCACCTATTTGCATTTAAAACGTTAGGGAAACCGGGTCCCATCATTACAAAGTGGATTAAATACCCTGGAAGGGCACTCACCTTTTTCACAAGGGAGAAAAGGTCTGCAACCTGCGACAGAAGCTCCCCGTCAACGTCCAATGGGATAAAGCCGCGGCTAGCTTTAAGTACCCTGATGAGCTGGCCTGAGGATAACTTCGAGGACTGACGCGTAACAAATGTACACGTTCATAGGGGCAATTGTAGTCCAGAATTCCTAACGAATATTTCCGGCGAAATTCAGTACACTTATATAGTACGTATACGATACAAACTTGTATCGTTTTCCAGAAAGGAAACGTTACAGAGTTTTGGCTAACTGCAACTGCAGAAAAAAACAGAACCGGACCCCTCACAGCAGAGCAGAGAATTCGCGATCTAATGAAGTGTGTGAGGACTCTAGAACTAAGTGACGCCTTACAAAAAGTGGATATTGGACGGTCACTGTTTGATGCGCGCTTCGAGCTTATGATTTGATTTGTCATTGGGAATCATCGGTTGAATTGTTCACAAAGATCTCAGCTTAGAAATTATATATATATTTATATATATATATATATATTTCAGACAGAATCTTTTTGAGGCCGATAAAGCGAACACACTTGCTCGAGTTAGGGTGTTCCTGGGTTTCCACAAACACAAGGCAGCGGGGCGCGTTCGATTTTCATCGGACAGGAATTATTCGTATAGGCCAAAATCACCGGCGAAATGACCATTCGATTGCGCACAATCTTTAAGTTTTTCCTACCGTGAGACAGATCAAATTCGAGCGTAGGTGCACAAATCTTTAGTGTCGTGTCTGGTGAAAAAGAGAGATGTGATGGCACTATGCAAAACGTATGTAAAGAGGCCAAACAGTGACAACCGAAGTTTATTTTACTGTAGTAGAACTGCGGGTAAATGCTGTGTCTAATGGTTTGTAAGACGTGGTTTAGCAGGACGGCGCACCTGCCCATATCAGCGCTTTACAGTGCGAGAGTGCCTGGCGAAGCATATGACATGTTCTGGAATAAGCGCTCGTGGCTGCCAAGCGCTCCGAACTTAAATTCCCTAAATGAACGCCGGACGTTATTGAGCGAGAGTCTCAAACAAAACAACGACATAACAACGCAGACTCACTGCCTCTATTCAGCAGGCGTTTGCCCAGCTTAATAGACAGGCTTGGCAAGCGGTTTGCATGTAAGCAGTTTAAGTCTCGAATCAAAATCATGATTCAAGCAAACGGCGGTTACATTGAACGTATGCATACGCTAGGAATGCCTACCGCAGCGCGTACAACAAAAATGTCATTCAAATATTTGTTTGCATTTAGATACACCATCCAAAGCTAACGATAGCAGTTAAGCCCGATTTAGCTGCCCTTATAAGCATATATATATATATATATATATATTTATATACATATATATATACTCGTACAGTGCACATATAATAATGTTTGGAATGGATTTTTGCGGCTGCGAGATGAAAAGCCATACACACAACCAATAACAACGCAAGGATAGACAATAGTGCATCAGCAATACAGCCTAGAGAGTGTATTTTAATTTATCTAACAACAACAACAACAACGTAGAGAAAATATGAACATAAAGAGGCAAACATCATGGAAAAACGACCAGGAAGCAACTGCAGCAGCAGCAGCAGCAATAGTAATAACAATAACAGCATCAACACGAGCGCGCACTTAATAGACAACGCCAATTTTTGAAGGGTTAACCACGCAGGCAAATTAAGAGAATTTCACATACACCGCAAATGTCTGTTGCTGCTGCTACAGCTGCCCGGCACAGGAGTGTGTAATTAGTTTTTGTGTCTAGACTGAGTGTTCGTTCAGATCGGCCTGAACTCTGAACGCCTCGTCTGTTATTGTGCATTTTTTATGTTGCTGTTGTTGCTGCCGTTGCCATTGTTGTTGTTGTTGTTTTTATTGTTGTTGTTTTCATTGTTGTTGTTGTTGCAGTCGTCGCTACCCAGTACGGCAAGATGATGTGGTGTGGGAGCTTGACGATGAGATGGGGTGACCGAACGTAGATCGCCTAACTTAGATAACGTCCTGCCGCCGCGTTACTGAGAAGCAATACAAGCACAACGCATATTAACGCAGGCAAACGAATGGACCAACTCGAACAAAGACAGAAACTGCGTTAGCAGAGTAGGCGGCTGCTGCTGTGGCGTATGCGCTGATACTGTAACTATGGATATTGAGTTGCCAACGAGCATTGGGTTCGATTGAGAATTGGGCTGGGAAGAGCCGAGGGAAACACAATCAACCATCGCGAAGACATATGCTGGAGAAATCATGTAAAAAGGAAGACTAAATCAAAGAAAACAGGAAACGAATTAAATTTCGCAACACATTGGGTGACATCATGGTTGAATCTTAATCATTCGTACGTCTTCTTTGATGCTAATTGCACTTGGATGCATAACGATAATGATATACGTGCGAAACACTGACAAAAAAATTATATATATATATATATATATATATATATATATATTATATATATATATATATATATATATTATATATATATATATATATATATATATATATACGCGGATTTACCACATATGTTAATATACATGCGGTAAACTCGCGTGTGCTTGTATACGCATGCAGATGGCGTTCGTCTGTGATCCATGATACCATCGCGTTACGTATTTTCGTTCAAAACAACACTTCTCTCATCTTAAGCCGGACCTGCACAGATAGATGTGAATTGCGATCGTTCACACAAGATAGTAGTATCTCGACGCCCGCTTATATAGGGACGTCTTACGTGTGCACTCATTAATATATATATACATATTACTAACAATATCTTAATTTATTATATATATATATATATATATATATATATATATATATATATATATATATATATATATATATATATATATATATATCTACATTACAAGTTTCTGTTTATCGTTAAAAAATCTAAATTAATATTAGAGTGACGTATATAATTTATTTATTTTTAGTAAGCTGCTATATTTTCCCTATTTGTACCGCCGTTGCATTTTTTATGTTCAATTGCTGATGCACTATTGTCCATCCTGGCGTTGTTATTGGCTATCTTGCGTTGCTACTGTGTTGGCATAATAGTATTGATTAGACTGATCAGGCATGCAGACCGAGGCGCAGCGTTTTTGCGATACGCAGTTTGCATGAGTCATTATTTTTTGTTAATATCACATCCCTTGCCCGTTTGCGCAGAGAGCCTGACCCAGAAGATACCTGGATCTAAGTGAGCCTTCTACTAAGTAATCAGAAACATCTACACGGACACCTAGTCTCCGATTAGTATAAAAAAAAATGATTGGTGCGGTCTCCTTGAAATTCTGCACATTGGGTTCGGTGGTGTTCCAACTTTTTGCTTCCAAACTTCCAAACAAAGGTTCTCCAAAAGACGCATCTACAGCGGCTTTGACCTCCTCATAGGAGGAAACGTTCTATCCTTCCAAACCAGATTTTGGGGTTTGGTAATAGGAAAAAGTTCTAAGGGGTCAAGTCAGAAGAATGTGGTGGACGAGATGGCTATTTGAACCCTGCGCATTGTGCACGGTTGCAGTGCGTGAGCCGGAAAGTTGTCGCCACGGCGTATTGGTCCTATCGTTTGAAGATCTTTGTGCAAAGAGTTCAAAAGTGTCGTGTGGCTGTTGGACGGCCTCTATAAATAATAGCAAAGAGTTGTTTGCGAATACCAAACCAATGGTCAATCAACGCTAAAGGTCGTGTGGATTCCGCGTAAGCATCGACAAACAGTGCTGCGAAATGTTCGTTTGTTTGTGCTTTGGCGGTGTATATTTTCAACCATTCGGACATATACACCACAACTAGACGTCCGGAACGCTTTCGAACTTTGCAAAATGTGCGGCCACATTTAAACTGATTGAACCAAAAATAAATGGTTGCAAACGCTCGTGCAGAGTACAGCTTGCAAGTTGAATTAAACTCGGGATAGATTTACGGATCCGTCCACTTCTCAAAATAACTATGCTTAGTTATGGTACGAAATTTGTGTTTCCTGTAGTTCTACGACAAACGCAGACATGCTTAGTTTAAGCGTCTGCCACGAGCTTTACGCAAAGGCGACGTTTATATATATATATATATATATATCGAGAACTAACATCGTTAGGACATGTGTAGTATAGCAATGGTGTTTTCAACACTATCAACGTCTCTTACCGCCATTTCAAACGGATTTATAAGCATCACTAGCATGGTGCATTTTGGTACTAATTGGTATGTTAGTAACTAAACGGCTCTCTACTCCACCGTCGAGAGAATTACATTGTTAGGTGACCCTTCGTCACCGCACACTGTGTGATAACTAACCAAGAGCATCAACATCGCTCATATATATGTACTTGCACATGTATATATATATATATAGGTTGGAAAATGAGTAGCGTTCTATGTTTTTTTTATTTATTTCACAACGATTTATTTTGGTGTTTGTTGTAATGTTTATATGTATTTGTTTTGTTGTAGAATTTAATGTTTATAATTTTTTCAGGTTTAGAAAGGGAACACTCAGAAGGCAAAAATCAGCATTTTTGTCGTTTGCTCTTTTCTATCGAGGTTAAAAAGCTGCCGAAGCCGGCGTGTACGGAGAAGGTGTCTTAGACAAGTCTACAGCACAGAAATAGTTTGCAAAGTCCAACGAAGCGACGTTTACCTGGACGGTATGCCTCGTAGCGAAAGACAATTTGAAGTCGACGAAGAAAGTCTCAAGGCGTTCTTGAAGGAGGACAATCGCGAAACAACTTGTGAATTGGCCGAAAAATGAACTGCAATGCGATAGAAGTCTCCAACAACCTACAACCGATTAGTTTTACTTAAAAACTCAGAGCTTGGGTGTCTCAGGAGCTCAATGATGAAAACAAAGGAACACGTCTTCAAATTCCGGCTCAACATCTCGCCCGGCACATGGAAGCATGCAGACACAAACAACGTTTTCTGTACCAAGTCGATACGGGAGATGAGAAATGGTGCCTATACGTCAACAAAAAGCAATAAAAAGACTGGGTGGCTCCAGGAGTTACGCCAAAGCTGAGAATCAAGCAGTGTCTGGGACTGGGAAGGTATGGTGTATTAGGTAATGCTTAAAAATAACGCCACGGTCAACAATGAGCTCTACTTTGGCCAACTGCACCGCGTGAATCAGGCTATACGGCTGAAAATACCCAATCAACAAGGTCAAACCATACTGCTTTACGACGCCAGGCCCTATGTTGCACAAGCTGTCAAAACTGCTTTCTATCTTCATCAGCACCCGCCGAACTCTTCAAACCTTGCGCCAACCGACTATCACATTTTCCGCTCCATGTCGAATTATATGACAGAGTTACCTTCGACGACAAAGTGGACCTCAAAAACTGGCTTAACAACTTTTTTGACACCAGACAGGGCGATTTCTGGTGAAACAGAATCAACAAATTGGTCCAGAGGTAAAATGAGGCCGTAAATAACAACGAAAATACATTATGTATTTATTTATTACTGTAATTCCTGTTTGTGTTCAAATAAAACGCTTTATGAAAACGCAACGAGCCTATATATATATATATATACATAATATAGTGCGCACATCAGTGCACATATATATATATATATATTTTTTTTTAATTTATGGCAATTCAACGAAGCTGCATCTACAACGCTTAAGTAATTAGTAATTTAAAAAAGCCAGAGGAAAATGTAAATCAAACAACGAGACAGAAAATCGCACTCGACAAAATCAAAGGAATATTCGTTGTGATTACCACAAAAGGTAATCTCAACTAGTCAACAACAAATAAGGCATCACGCGCTCAATTCTCACGCATACGAAGTAGTCCACTCATACAGCATCCTTATAATACTCAAAAACTATAAGTAGAACACGTGGATAATTATAACTGTCCAATCGGAGTGGTTGTGTTGGTGTACAAAGCACAACATGTTTAGTTAAGGACGTGCCTATATCAAAGACCTGATTCAGACTGCGAAATTACAAGCCTTTGGTTTACTTCGCGAGCAAAGAGCTTTGGTTTACTTAGTTGTGTGGCATTTAATATTTTTGGAATTGCAGCTCCAGGTTTCTGGGAGGACACATGCAAGTGTGTATTGAGGGAATTGCAAAAATTGTTGCAAACCTGATTGATGTTCGACTTGGGTGCGATATGATTCAGATGGGGATACCACTTCATGCTTTTCTGCAGAACGAGCCCAAGGCACTTAGTGGTCTGTAAGAGCTCAATGTTCCTCGTCTTGAGTAACAGGTTGTCAGGTAGGGCCAGTAGACTCGGCGATGAACGAACAACTATGAACTTAGTTTTGTTCGCATTTACAACTAATTAAAATTGCTCGCTACAAGGTCAACATTTAAAAGCGACTTGCGAATTGCCGCATCAAAGGCTCAATGTTTCACTCAGAACAAAAGGGTCGTGTCATCAGTAAACGCTACAACAGACCGAAAGTTTAGCAGACGCAGTTTTTTTGGATACAAATTCAGAAGGATAATGAACATAAAATGTCAGGGAACCGAGCCTCAAAGCCATTCTTTTTCTGTCTCTTTTCAGGCATGACACCTCGACTCTAGTTTGCCTTAAGGCGGAGAATAATACCACGAACCCCGGAGACAGCAGAGAGCGAGGATACATTACAAAGTGACGGCTTAGCTCTTCTGCAATATCTACCGGGACTTGAAAGGTTTTATCCCCGCCAACTAATATCGCGGACAGTAAGTCTGTTGAGTCATGCTGCCTACCGTAGAGTCCGTTGATGAATTTTCAGAGTTGGGTGGAGCCGCCACGAAAAAGATCATAACGAATACAATAAAATGACGTCCTTGCTTAATAGGCCATTTTGAAGTCTACCGGATTAAACCTACAATGTCTGCGGTACGTAGTCGCCGTTAACCTGAAGAGAAGAAAAACTGACCCGCCTTGCACGAACTAGCAGAAGCAAAAACGTCCACAGGGTTAGATGATTTTTTTTGTATAAAGATAGCACGATATTACTAAAAGCGTCGAATGCCGAATTTACATCGACTGTATCCTAAACCGCTAACCACGAGACATCTTGCAGGCGACATAAGATCATATCAATGTTAGTGTCAATATGACTTCTACGCATGTTTGGGGCCAACTCGGCCAACGGTTGAGCAGCTCATTAGAAAAATATAAGAAGGCCGGGTAAATGTCAGAGAAGAGCATTTTTAGGAATTAGAAACAGCAATGCAGTCTATGTACGTACCCGGCGGAGGTCTGGTTATGCGATTCAGTATAGAGGAGGAAATCTCTGGCAGAAAAGAATGATGTACAGGGGCTAGACTACGGAATCCAATTTAATTGGGGATAGCGTCCGTGCACCTCACTCTGTAATACAAGTGGCTTATTGATCGGCTTAATTAAATAAACAGTTGCTTTATCATTTTTATTATCGCCTCTTCGCGCAATAACTGCATAAAGGAGACTTTGGCGGATTAAATGAATCGGTAGATTTGTTCTCTCAACTTTTGGAGATGCTTGGTAGTGTTTTAAATACCACCACCTTCCAATTATCCTGTGGGGGTTTTCTGAATAGTATGAACCTGAACAGTATGGTAATAATCGCACGACCACCGGCGAACCGAACACCAACGTTAAAGTGTGCATCAATGTTATTGAGCCTATGTGGTTATGTTATGAGATAGGCGGCATCAAGATTGTTCTAAGGTTGATGCATGGTCTTGACTGAGTGTGGGGGCACCTTATTCGGGCAAGCCTTAGCTTCCTTGACAGGTGTTGCACAATGTACATGTAAAGCACTGTACTTTGCTTGTTAATTTATTTTTTAAACAAAATCGACGAGAAATTTAACCAGATGCATAGTTCATGCACATCATCACCGGGGGGTCTATTCGAATCTGAACCTCCACGAGGAGAACACAGAATGCATCTGTTGACTGTGCTTTCCAGCTTGTACGAAGCATCATGCGTCTGCTTGCCTGGCCCTTACCAAGGGATCGCTACACTGCCTCTCTCGAATGACATACCGAGAGCAGCTGACACATTGATAAATATCAACATGTTACATGCATATTTAATAGAAGTAAAATTAATGTCTTGGTATATATATATATATATATATATATATATATATATATATATATATATATATATATATATATATATACATATATGAGCATATAGATATACATGAAGAAAGAGAGTCTAATCAAGAGAGTGTGATCTATGTTGAAGAGTTTGGCAATATGGACTCGTCACTCGAGATGCTCGGCATCTTCTCGAAGCGTCTCGCGTCTTCGTGGCTGTCGTGCCGTTCGCGCCGGCCTTGCCGATAGCAGGCCGTAGCAGAAAAGTGACAGGCGACAACTGAAATGAACGCGGCGGTCCATTTGGCGTCTTCCGCAACTCGGCGATCTATAAAAGGCGCGCACGGACGACAGTGCTGTCGAACCGAGAGTAGGAGGGCCGTCCAACACCGCTAGCCACTTCTAGAATGTTCTTCTAGGAAGCGCGTACAGTAATAGGCCATACAAACAACATCGACGGCAGCGGCAGCAGCAGCAGCAAGAGCGTTGGGCGCCGCCTGATTAGACTACAGCTATTCGGTCTCCGTTGAGCGGCTGATGGACCTTGTCTTGACAGACCTTCGACCGACCGATGTCGACCTGCTGACGCCACCGCAGAGATTTGCCACAATGGCGGTTGTGCGTGCGACACAGAAAAGAACTCGATTGTCACTAATTGTAAGCACCATGGAAGGCCAGCAAGGCCACGACGCCGAAGACGTCTAATGTAATGGTGCTACCGTGGTGTTTAGTGGTGTTGCACGGGTGTTGTCGTATTCACTCCGTTAGGATTGAGAGTTGTGGAATCGAAATGCGTACTATTGTCGCTAATCGCTACCTATTGGTATTCTTATTCCACTCAATATTTAAGGGTGTGTGAGACTAAGATGTTGACTGATCGGTTCCTGATTACAGCTTTGCTACGACAGCTGACTGCTTTGTCACGGTTATAATCATGTTCTCGCCAGGTGGCACAGGTACAGCCCAAGAGGAGCCAGTCTGTCTTTATGTTAGCGGCAAAAACTGCAAACATGACAACCTTTCAAAGACAAAAATGCCACTGCGGCCCGTGTTGTGGGTGGCCGAAGTCTTCTATCTACACACTCGTTTTTTTTTTTGTAAATAAGGGAACAGACATCCTATCGTCTAATCCTTCTTGAGTCTAACCCAGGTTGCCTCGGGACGTTTTCATCGATAGGGGCAGAGGATACGTGTCTCTCGTGCCGAGAGGACTCTGTTTAGCTGCCTAGACTATAATTTTCTCTTTATGAGTAATCTCTGCTTGCTCAGTATGATCGGGTAGCATTTATAAAAGAACGTCATATATTAAAAGTTTGATATATATACATATATATATATATATATACACATACATATATATATATATATATATATATATATATATATATATATATATTTAGGTTTAGCGCGATCCGGGCGAATAAAGTGTAGTCAGTGGCTACTGTGCGTGTCATGTACAGACCAAATTAAAGAAAGCATGTAACAGATAGCCATCTAAGTGGGCCGGTCGACCTCGCGGACTTCATCTATATTCGTTGATGACCTCTCGTCAGCCGTATCTTCTATACTAGCAATCCAATCGGAGATCCACACTACTCCACCAACTGCCCTGTCCTACCAAAAACAGATTTCAAAAAACTTGCGATATTTTACAACCTCACTGGAAATAGAGATTCATCTATCTATTGCAATCTACTCAGTCTTCCGCAGCAATAATTCATAGAAGGTGTAACAGTAAGGATAATAGTGCGGTCTCGGATGCGTTCGTATGCTCGCATGTAAAAAGAATGAAGTGTTTTTAATTGAATGAAATTCTTTTGCACTCATCTCGAGTCGAGCCAATTTTTCGTAATCGAGGAAACAATTGCCGCTGGGTACCGCTGCTGCAGTCTCGAATGGTGCTCTATGTATCTATGCAGCCAGTTGTTCGCTGCTCTTCAGAGGTCGCGATAAAGGGGCGCGAAATAGCGAACAAAATCGAAAAAACATCAAACCGAAGAAACAAGGTGCGAAAACAAGAGGGACCGACGCCTCGACAAGGGGGGCTGTTACGGCGAGGGCTGCCAAGGTCGACGCGGAGCTATTTATTGTCGGGCCATCTGGCGAAAGTTGACAGCGGTCCATCCGCTGTCTTCTCGTACTTCGTTCGGCGTTCGTTTGTCTGCCACTCGAACTATGACAGAACCGAAGCCATCTCTCGGCTTGTCAAGCGGGATTTGACGAATTCGCTTCTTCTCAAAGTTGACTCGTTGCTTGGTGGTGGGCCGGCTGGTTGGCCGCTCGATCGGCTCGCCGGTCATCGGTCAAGCTGCCTTCCTCTCTAACTCCTTGACGGCGCGATGGGAGCGGGCCAAATAGGGTCGCGACGCAGTGGGACGCCTAGAAGGGCCTCGATGGGCGCGCTCTCGAGACGCCGCAATAGGTGGAACATAAGAAGTCATCGTTGTCACGACGAAACTCGGCTCTGCACGAAGAAAAATAGCCCTCTCCGTCGCCGCCTCAGCCTTCTTCTTCGACCTTTATTTCTACTGCTGCTGTTTCCTCTTCTTTTTGCCCTTCTTTCCTTCTCGTTCTTTCTTTTTCCTTTTCTCAGCTCACTTGACAAGCACTGGGAACAGGCTTGGGCCGACAACAACGACGTCGCTACCGCCGCCGACGACGACGACACAAAACGACCATGACGACCATATTGAAGATGATGATCATGCCTGCTTAATTAGTCGCTAGATTTCAACCAGTCCGTTTTCCCAACTCATCCGCTGTAAACGACAGCCAGCGACAGGTGGATGGATGTTGACATCTACCGCCCCGCCAGCTGGGTGGCCAGCACTAGATGTCTGCACTATCTGTTCATCATCAGTTCACCATCGTTCGGTTCACACTCCTCATCCCATCTCGTTCGTCTGTGACTCGACGTGGGGCGGCGAGGTGTGACATCGAATCGCATCGGATTGGATTAGTTCGGCCTGCGAACCGTCCACTCTGTAGGCTGGTTCTGCCTGTTGTGACGAGATGCCTAGTTCTACTGCCGCCGCCTGCTACTGCTTCGAGTACTACTAGGACATCTTCTATTGCGGCAATACTGGGCGAACACACTCGACTGACAGGCCGATATTCGGCAGTCGAAGCCAACGCGACAGACAAGCGGGGCCCTGGAACAAGCGTAAAGGGTTACACTTGATTCGACACAACAGTCGCGGCGCCTGCAGAGGCGGTAACAACAACAGTAAGAATGCAAACAACAACAACAACAACAACACTAACAAAAACAACAACAACACTAACAACAACAACGGCGATGTTGACATGGGTCTCGCATATGTGTTTTGCTGCTCGCATGCTCAGTGAACATGGTAGAACTGAAACAAGACACAAGAGCAAACGCGAGACAGAGGAAACACAGGAGATCCGAAAAAGGAGGCTGGTTACCTGGATACAACAGGCGGGATCTTCTGGGATCGCGCTAAGCAAGCGTGAGAAAGCAATAAAGGGCTATATATATATATATATATATATATACAGAGAGAGGGGGGGAGAGAGATAGAGGGAGGGAGAGAGAGAGAGGTTGGGGAGACCCCTAGTGGCAACTTAGAGCCAAGATCTGTACACCTGCTAATCAGAGGAGATCTCCAAGAACAGTAGTGTAAGTGTAACTAAGGAGAGGTAGAGTAGTCGCTGAAAAGAAAAAGGATGGCCCGCTGGCGGGTGGGCAGGAACAACAAAAAGTTGGGGCAGCAAACTACCCGTTTCACATAGTTCCGATAGTCATTGTACTAGCGTAATAACACCACTAGTCACAGAGATATTAGTCGTCGTAATCACAAGCTGGTAGTGGTGGTAGCAGTAGAAGTTGTATGTTGTAGCGTAGCGTCTCTGTGGGAACAGGAGAAATCGATTGTAGGCGGACTTCGTCGTCACGAACAGGTGCACGATCAACAACGCGAGGCCCCAACGCGTGCATGCCGCATTGGCGGATGCACTCCCCAATCGAAGAGATGCATTACGAGTCGTGCGCCGACAAATAGGAGAAGACATGTTCCAGCGGGTGTTGGAAAAACCCGCCACCCTTTCACATCGACTGTGTCGATATATCGAACGAGCACGAATACAAACAACAGTGTGCCAACAATGGCGATTGTGTTGCCAGCCGTCTTCGCCGACAAGATGCAACAAACGTGTAATGCAATCTAACACCAACAATATGTGGTGCAGCCGAAATCTGTCGACACACTCACACACAGAACATTCGCATATCAACCCTAATTGCCTGAGCTGTACCAGTCTCTTTGCTGTGTTCCTCTCGCGTGTGTGCTCATCAAAACGTTCACGCACAATAACTGGCCAGACAAACGTCCGGACGCAATGTGACATAAAAAGCTATTTGGTAGCCTATCGTCAAGTTTTTCACTGCACTCGTCTAAGCTGTACGCATGCTCAATTTGAGATGCACGCCTGGGCCTTTCTGGCCTTCTGGCGCAGACGAACATCAAATACAACTAATTGCGACCGTAATAACTCATGTGGCTACTCTTTGTAGTCTAAGTGTCAGGTAGGCCGCATTGATGGTTCGATTACTATATTTTTAGAGAAGATAGTAAATAAATTGCGCCTAAAATCCCGTTTGTCTGAAGAACGTGGTTTTATTAATTATGATGAAATTAAACCGCCGGATTCACAAGGTGACGACCCCGGCTTAACGTGCGTACTTAAAGCCCTTTTTGTTTCAGCCTCTCACCATAAAACTTCATATACTCACGCAAAGAACCGTTTTTATTTGTTGTCAATGAGCAGAGGGCATTTTTTTCGCCTTAAGCGCCCGAACGACATAAAACGATTAGTTGTCTCGTCTAAATAGTTTAAATCTTGTTTGGTGGGTTTGCGCTGACTATCAATAGCGTGGTTTGGCCTTTACTAGACACCCGACATTTGCCAGAGGTTACGAGATCTTGCCGGGTATTGTGGAATAGCACGTTTGTTTTCTCCATACTGCTGAAACTTCTATCGCATCATACTGTAGAATATCGATATGCTGGATCATGAGGCAACAGGTACGTCGCTCGTAACAGCGAAGTTTTGCTTACTCATAATTGCTAGCTTGGTACCGCCATCAATACTTCCTATATCTACGCTAGTTAAGTAAATCATCTACCCGTACGTCTAGTAGGTTATAAGACTTCGCACATTATTTGCCAAATAGGACCCGCCGAAAGCTCGCTGACGTTAGCTATGATCACCCGAGCATAGAAACTGGCCAAGTGCTAGACGTAGATAGGGCTGCAACGTTCTTGCTCAACGGACGGTGGACCAAATCCCAGGCGCCGAAAAGTGAAGTTGGTTCCGTTGCGCGCCCTATGGTGCGATCTATATATATATATATATATATATATAAATGAATAATTAGTACGGCGGCTGCGTAGAGCGCCTGCACTTGCCCACATCGATTGTTCACCGAAAACAGCAGTGCGTCTATCATTGACGTCCAAGTACCCAATAGACTTCTGTTCCCACATTCTGCTCTAATTCTATACGAGTGGCAGCAGTGTGACATGTATATGCCCCGAGTGCTAAGGAACACAGAGTGCCCGCTTAAAGTCGACCAACTGCCATTTCCAAAGCGAGGGTAGCTATGCATGTAGATCGGAGTAGGCCCCTAGCAATTGCGGAGAACTTTTCGTGCGACCCGGTTGACCTCGGTCTTCATGTTCACCTCTCTCGACCTTTAAATCGTCACAAATCTTAACTGTGTCATGAGCCCCGTATGAGCAGGCGGATCACTCAGTGTGAAGGCTTTTTTTGGTTTATTGATTCTGGTTCGGTGTGGTGCAAATCAGCCAGTTTAAATGAATTAGCAATCGCAAGTTCTAGCTTCGGCCTAAACTTCCCCTTTAAAAACGCACTTAAACACACCTAATGTCGCACTGTCGCAACAACGTGGCAAAACGCTTTGTGGTCTAGCTTTGACGTGGTTGGCGCATGTCGATTAGTTTGTGTTGGTTTCATTAAGCGGGCGCGCCAAAGCGAAAGATGCAGCAGAGTGACCGAACTTGAGAACACAATGGTAGCTTGGCCTTCCCGGAAACTTCTAGGTTGTCGCGCATTTGTCCTGTTTGCAACCAGGAACACGATCGTTGCGCTAGATTACATGAACCATGGTGCCAATCTATCAGCAAGTCGATTGACTGAATATTTAACTTCTCATGATTGGTCCCACAGCTGGACTCTTGGGGCCAATTGCACAAACAGCAAAAAAAACGCATTCAAAACGTTTGTGCTAATTCTAAAACACCTACGCCGGTGTCTAGAACGCTTTTCATTCACCGTGTCTCTTGCGTTAAGGGGTACTTCGGTTTATCTAGTTAATGTGCGGACGGTGGCCATTAAACGTTAAGGATATACAAACAACGGAAGTATAATTTACCACGGCGAGGGCAAAACCATTTGTTACGAATACGTCTAAAAATAGTGCATGAGTTGATAGTTAAGCGAAACATTTGAATAGCGGTGCATTGTTTCATCAGGAGTGTTCAGGGCTTCAGAGCAGCGCATCTTGTTTAGGACGCAACGACCTCGAAATTCGTCTTCGTTTAGCCAAGCAACGAGCTTCTGTTGTTCGAATGATCGATTCCCTGATAGAAAGGGCGTCTGATAGAATTCGCATCGAGGCTAGCGAATCTAAGTTGTTAATATGTTCAATATAGTATACAATTTTAATTTGTTATACGGAACTTACACAACAAGTAAAATTAAAATATACCTTTGGCTTTTAGCTCGAGTATTTCTAGACTACTATGTTTCTTACAGACAGTAATCAAACGCCGCATTCATCTATTTTATCAAGTTGTGCAGTGTTTTGATAATGCTTCATAAGTATTTGTTTCATCATTTATATAATATTTTTGTTATATTGTTTCGTCTACAATACGCTTATTTCATAGTTATAATCATGACTGTGATTTATATATATATATATATATATATACATGCAAGCGTTTAAAAAAGTCATTGCTTCTAAGAGTTTCTCCATTATAAATCGTCAATCGAAATATGCGGAAAAAAAATTATATATATATATATATATATATATATATATATATATAAAACGTGCGCGTATATACGCCCGGCCATGTGCATCATGGTTTGCCTATCGTCCTAATTGTTAGCTTTAGTTGAATTGAAATGGCACGGAGGGAGCTGATCTACGACTTCATCCTTATCTTGTACGCAAGCTTTGATTTTGTGTATCTTTGTGCTGAAGCCGCGATCGGTCGTGAGCCTGGCGGCCGGTGAACCTTCATAGACTGACTAGTAGACTGTACACAATTCCGAGTCGGACGGGGGTGGAGAAACTCACGAACGGGTTTAGTGCGGGGTTTGCGAGTCTCACGCTGCAAGTCGCTGCCATCTATCGGTGACGCCTGTGCATCAAGCATTCCCCACGCAAACGTTCTATGTAGAAAACTAAACAAAAAAGATCAGCAAAAGACAAACAAATCGAGAAGCTTTTAGCACAAGAGCGCCACAAGAACCCCGCTGTCGATGTTCGATACGCCACAGCACACCACTGTTCATTGAATAGTTCGCCTATTAGCTCGGCCGAACCGGCTGTTCCCGTAAAACTGCCACTTGTCGTACCGCGTACTGTGACCAGTACTATGCGTACGTAGTGTAGCTTGCCGATGTGCACTCGAAGTAAGTGCTTTTTCTGACCGCACAAAAAGAGGCCAAAACGTAGAATATGCGACCATATATATATACGCATATATATAAATATATATATATATATACGCACACACACACATATGCACATCATACGTATAAGTAAATATGCAGACATGCGTCGACGACCGGCAATCGATGAAGTCGTCGGCGATTTCCCACCGTCTGGTTCGAAAATTTTACAGCTTGTGCGCTTTTTTTTCGACATCAATAGGAAAGTCGTTTGCCACTATTGCCTTTTTTGCTAACTGTTCCCTTTTTCGGCTCTCCTTCTCTCTCTCTCTCTCTACGAAGACACACATTGCCCATTGGAGCACTATATCTCTATGTATGCACGTATGTATATATATATATATATATATATATATATATATATGTATGGATACATATATATATATATATATATATATATATATATATATATATATATATATATATATATGCGTCTATAGAGCGACGGTTTACGTTTTGGCATTTTTTTCCGTCAGCGGCTGTTGTTTCTGGTGGTCGACCGTTTTCGATTCGTTTGTTTTACCAACGCGCACTGCTTCTGTTTGACTACTAAATGTTTTATTTGCATTGTTGCTACTGTAGTTGTTGTCGTTGTTGCCGTTGTCGTTGTCGTTGTTGTTGATGTTGATGTTGTTGTTGTCGTTGTTGTTGTTGTTGTTGTTGTCGTCGTTGTCGTCGTCGTTATTGTTTTTGTTGTGGTTATTGTTGATTGTTGTCTGATTACTGTAGTAGTAGTAGAAGTATTCGTCATCGTCAAACGGCCAAATACCGAAAACGGCGAGGCGTCGTGGTGCGTGGCTGGCTGCTCGACGGACGAGATGCAGTCGGTCGAACCGTCGTCGATGATAAAATGATAATGCACACTTGATGGAGGAGAATTGCAGGCAGAAAAAAAAGACATTGTCGCTCTGCGATCAAGCATCCTTGCTGCGAGCATGTTTGACGTCGGCGGGCCGAGTTTTGTGCGACATGAGACCCGCCCACAGGCTTGCCGCTGTCATCTGCTGCAGTTGCGTGTTCTACTGCGGCTGCTGCTGCGGCTGGTGGCGTTATCACCACCAGCGTGCATAGCATAGGGAAGGAAGTGTGCTTTCTGCCTATCGCGGCCCGGCAATCTCCTCACACGGTTGACACGAGCAATATACGTACGTACGGCCGAGATGATCCGAACTAACAGGCGGGGTACGAATTCGAGTACGTGGTTCGTTTGCGCTTTCTGCTTTGGTGACCAGTGGTGGTATAGCGGGCAGTGCCGGTGATAGTTCACTTCATCGATCAATCGACCAGTGTCTAGCGCGTCGACCCGAGGCCTGGCCGGCTACCGTCTACATCAACTAGCACACGTAGCCACTACTACAATTATTAGAAATATACTATTTTATTTTAAAAATACTACATTTGTAATAATTGTATATATATATATATATATATATATATATATATATATATATATATATATATATATATATATATATATGGTGTATCAATAATTATCTTATCACATCACAGAACGCCAATGCGCCGTTCCGCGGTTGCACACAATTAACCATCTACCTGTTGTCGTATATATATATGTATATATATATACGACAACAGGTAGATGGTTAATTGTGTGCAACCGCGGAACGGCGCATTGGCGTTCTGTGATGTGATAAGATAATTATTGATACACCACTTATTACGTATAGGTACTTCGAAGCCGTCAACGCGGCAACATAACATAACACCCGAAATGTTATAATACGCTGCGTACAACCAGGTGTTAGGCGTAAAAGGGCGTCGAAATGCTTTCATCAGTAAGGTGCTAGCAACTTTTACACTACAAGCCAAAGATAGCTGCATGTCCTCGGCAATATATATGGTATTGTACAGATAAGTAGCAATGTCAAGTTTTCTCTGCCGACAAGGTCGATTAGCTAGAGCAGACGTGTCTGTGTGAAATTTTTGTCGATTTCGGAGCTTCTTCTATATCAGGCACCATGAACACATACTGCAAAAAGTCTTCTAAGTCTCTCTCAGTTTAGTATCCCGCAGAATTTTTAGGTCATTTTGAATCACGAAGCGGCCAATTATACTTCTATCAAACAAACCAATAAAACAGCATAGCTGTAATCTAACTACACTGCTATTGGAAGGAAATCATGTTTAGGAGTGACAGCGAGCTGTAGATGCAAATACGTGTGATAAATAAGGTGTTTAGCAATATTTCTTTTACAGCATCAGCTCGATTCTAGAATATGGTGGCAACCAGGCAAACAATTTGCGAATAAGTTTTGTGTGGGCCCAAGTTTTCGATTTGACTCCTTAGACTATTGCATCTAATATCAAAGAAATGTCCACGTAACACGTTACACTTTTTGAGTGGACATAAAGTGCAGTCTAGTATACATGCGAGCAGTTCTATTGCAAACGTTGCAGACTATATTCGTTCGGGAAGTGGTTCTAATACGATGGAGCGCCAGCACGCAGTGAGATTGCGGAACGGGCTTTTTTAAACGTCACCTTCAAGAATCGATGGATTGGCCAATGCGGGTACAGTGCTGGCGTGCCGCAATCGCTCTACACTTCCTATTTGGTCTCAACTTCTTACTTTAGAGCCATCTAGAAAGTCCCTTCTACGAGAGCTGCGTTCACCAAATGAATTAGATGGTCGCCAAATACCGGCAGCTAGAACTGTTCAGAAGATGCCTAAACGATGCTTCTGATGAAATTGCTCTAAAAGGCTTACGGTCGCTTTTTTGAGTATTTAACTTAGTGTGATAAAAAGCTGTATGCTACTCTCTAAAGTGGCAGAAATGATAGGCAAAAAAACACGACTGATAGGCTTAAAAAACAATAGAACATGCGAACGGTACGCATAAAAGTACTTTTTTGGGCATATATGTAAATACATGTCGGAAGTATGTGAATATGTGGTATTATTATATCAAGTGTATAACCTCATTTTAAAAAGCGACATTCGACCAGCCCATCGGTATAAAACCTATTCATAATTTTACTCCCAAACAAGATCTTTCCGCTCCCTCCGCATTCCATTAACGAAATGCCTATTTTATCAGGTTCCGGGACCACCCAAAGCTTAGATAATGAATTATGGACACTTTGTCTTTATATATATATATATATATATATATATATATATATATATATATATATATATGATTAGGTATTTGCAGCATTTTTGCGCTTATGGTTGGTATGAGCGGGTGAGTCGTCCTGCTGAAGCACGTGTTACCAACTAATATACACCATATAATACCATAATGTCTTTTTCACAAGATATAATATGAAAATGTGCTTTGTCCCTCAAGTGGGACACCTTCTAGATTCTGGCCAAGACTACGCTCATTTCGCTGGTTGATTTTTGTGTCTACAGCGATTATTTTTTCTTTCTGTCAGAGGAGAATCGAACACGGCGTAGATATTTATGCTTGAGGAAAGAAGACTCTTAATTTGTCTTGTATATGAGAAATAATTGGACCGCTTGCAACAGCTACACCACTCGCACATATACTACTTACGTATTATTTGTATTATCGCTTATGTTAATTTTTTTGCTTCTTTTTGCTGCTTATGGCTGCTTACGTTACGCGACGCTGCAGAGCAAAAAAACGCATGTACTGGCAGGGTGCGGGTGACGCCCGTTCCGTGTTTGCGCTCTGTGTGATCCACAAATCTTCTATGACATGTGGCCGCTGTGTATGCGCGCATTGTATTTATCATTCGGTGTTGCACACTGCACTGCACGCAGGCATGAGGCACAAGGCCCCGGCGCTGGATGGTCAAACGGGTGAAGGGTTGAGGTGGAACCTCCGTACCATATCCCCGGCTAGCCTTCAAGCCCGAGGCGAGCAGGCGCACGCGGACGACTCGGTCCGATGCACCCAGTTGCCGCTGTCAGTGCGCCGCCACCAGCAAGCCCGGCTGTGATAGTTGCCGTGGACTAGCAGGGAAAAAACAGAGGAACAAAGCACACCGACACCGGCACGGTCGGCGCCGCCAAACAGACGTCCGTCCGCTGCTATACACGCCCGGAGACAGGAGGCGACTAGGAGAAACAAGGGATAGATCATCGAAGCTGGGGTGTAGCACAACACGGGGGCAAACGCGAGACGGAGGAGAAGCGGTCCTGACGAAGAACGTGCTGGCGTGTGTGCGCGCGCTAAAAAATAAATAGAAATTGAAATGAACGCTATTAAGAACGATAGGTTACCCGACGGGGCGGGAGGTCAGGGGCTACTGAAAGGGGAATGTTTGAATAGAGAGCGACGAATTGTGTGCAGGCAACTCGAGCGGAGCGGGAAACCGGGAAAGCTGGGGGCGAGAGAGGAAGAAGGTGAGATAATAGACCGAGCCTGGCCGAACATAATAGTAGGTCGACAAGCGTAGGGCGAGATACGTAGATAACCAGACAGACAGACAGATAGGCAGCGAGTATGATTGAGCGCATGGGTGGAAGAGAAACAATGTTTGTGTCTTATCCCACGCCACAGATACGTCACAACGACGGCCTTCTCATCGGAAACAGCAGAAGCCAGCGACAGCAACAACAACAGCAACAGCAGCAGCAACAATAACAACAACAACAAACGACAAGAACAGTACTAGCGCAAGGTTCTACCTAACGTCTAGGTACATACATGAACTATTTGTGGGCACACCCGTTTTTGTCTATCTCTCCGTAGTTCATTTAGTTAGTTGGAAGGCTTTTCTTTAGCGGCTGCTACTCGACCACAACAGCAACAACAACAATAACAACAACAACAATAACAACAACAGCAAAATCACAACAATGACAACAACAAAATCACAACAATGACAACAACAAAATCACAACAATAACAACAACTCTACTACAGCTAGCCAGCTGGGTGTTTCCTTATCACTTTCTAGATAAGCGACAACGACGGAAGGGGGCCGGCAGAGAACTTTATCTGTCATTCTGGCATCTGGTTTTTGCTCCGCACATACAAACGAGCGCTCTCTCGTACGCATTCACGCACACCCATAGCTCACACGCCTGTCGCCCAGGCCCGACCCCCGTAGGGTGGCGTGAGCCGCCTGGGCGGTGCAAAGAAATCCTTACATGCCCTCCGACGAGATAAAAAAAAAGAGAGAACAAAGAGGACGAGGGAACGGCGGAGGCGGCGGACGACGCCCCCGTTACTGTTCCGCCCCCGCTAGCAAACAAGATAGAAGGTACACGCCCTCTAACTGACCACTGCTTTGTTGCACTCTGTTGGCTGCAGGCAGACGGTATGGGGAGCAGGGAACAAACGTACAGACTAAAACCGAGCAAGATGGCTTAGTGGCAAAGCCTTTGCCTTGCATTCGGGATGACTGGGTTCGAGACCCAGACCGGCCACTCTTAAATTGGTTTGCATGGTTTCCAATTTAGACAAGGTAAATGCCGAAGTGGATTAAAATTAGCCATGACATGAATAAAACCGTACACGGGCAATTGCCTTACGGAAAATCTTAAAAAAGAAAAAAGATTGCGGCACTGAGGACCTTCACGGTAGACCTGAATGCTTCGAAAAGACAACAGAACAAGAGGTTGGCAAAACACGCGGGCTTTAGAAGGGGTGAGACTGTTGAAGCCCAACGAAAAAAGGGGGTGTCTTCCGTTGTTGTTCGTTGGAATGATCGTTGGAAAAGCGGACGCATTCTCACAATGTGTCCACTATTTGACACAGCAGGACAGGGTAGTGCCGAAAGTTTGCGTAACATTGAGTGGACGTGCGCTTCCAAGGTAATCCCATCGGCGGCTCGAAATTCCACCAAATTTCGCATGTTTGTTTCCTTTCTCTTGCGGATTCCTTCTCGAATCGAAACATTGATTAAACTTTCCTCTCTTTAATTCGCATTGTGTGTGTCCTGTGATTTTCCTAACACTTGCCTCTTTATGAGGTTGGAGATTGAAACGATGTTATGCTTTGGGGTTTAAATGCTATTCGGCTGATGAGGAGATTTCAGCCGTTTTTTGCCTAGCCAAAAACACAAATTTGCAAGAATGTGCCGGTTTATTCATCTGCGCATGTGTTTCAATTTGTTGACGTTACTCCGTTTGTGAGCAACCCACTTACAGAGTTAAGAGGTTACATCAGGCTTTTTGAACGTCGTGACAATGGTTGCTGGGCCAACTTCAACTTATTACACGAGTTCTCAAGTGGTAATTGTTACACTTTTTGTTGTCATTTTTGAGGGCCGAACACTTTCGTTTTGCAAATAGGCTTGGCCAAACTCTCGTTCATCGTCCAGGTTAAAATCTTCACCGCGGAACTTGACAAACCACTTTTGGTAGATCTTGTCTGCATGAAGTTGACACAGCGGGGCAGGATAGTGCCGTAAGTTTCCGAAATTGAGTGACCTGCTTTAATATTAAATTTAATGTAAAACAAAATTGTTGAGATATTCAGACCTCTAAGTGAAAAAAAAGTGGCTATAGCAATATCATTTTTTAGAGCTAAAACAACTTTTCGAAAGCTAGACGTATTTGACTTCGAATTTTTTATATAGGAAGCCTTAAAAATCTACTATGTTGAAAGAGTATTCGAATACATCAAAGAGTTTAAGATAGGCTTTTCAAACGTAAAACGTTGCCTTATGATTGATCGACCTATTTTAGGTTAACTGCATGGTAACAAGAAGGTCCTTAATATATAATTTTGCAGCATAAAACGAAAGCCAACGTATATATATATATATACAGGGTCATTCATATTGTTGTGCACGCATTTCGAGGTTTGATAGAACTCGGCAAGAAAATAAGTTTTCCCTTCGGAGGGAAGACGTGGAAACGTCTTGTTTAGGAGAGAGAGTGAAGTTTATAAAAGTAGTTTTTCTGCCTTTTTTTCCTACATAGTTATGCGAAATCTCTGTTTGCGGGAGAACCAGTCAACGCATGAAGGAACCGATTACACCGGCGTGTTCGGAGGAAAATTCTGCACAACGGAAGACACTTCACTAGCTTGCGTAGCAAAAAGCTAATACCCAACTTAAGGAAAGTCATGAAAAGTCGATATTTTACGGTTACGCCTTTTCATGAAAAATGGTAAAATTTTCCATTGCGACCAAAAATGTACGTCCGAAAGACCACTCTCACGCAATAGCACATTTAATGCCCATCATTTTCGTATCACGGTTATGGTGCTGCGTTACGTAGTTGTCAAGTCACTAAGCTTTTTCGATAGCCATATCGAAAGCAAAGGCATGCATATTTCCATAGGGCGTATGAGAAAGTTAGGTACATATTTTGAGGTTTGGTAGAACTCAACAAGAGAATAAATTTTCCTAGTGGAAGGAGGGGGCGGAAACGTCTTGGCAAATGTTTACGGTTCTGAACGTGAAAACTTGCACGTAAAATATAACAACTATGACTGTCGAAAAAGCTTAGTGACTTGACAACTACATAACGCAGCACCATCACCTTGATACGAAAATGATGGGCATTAAATTTGCTATTGCGTGAGAGTGGTCTTTCGGACGTACATTTTTGGTCGCAATGGAAACATTTTACGATTTTTCATGAAAAGGCGTTAACGTAAAATATCGACTTTTCATGACTTTCCTTAATCTGAGTATTAGCTTTTTGCTACGCAAGCTAGTGAAGTATCTTCCGTTGTGCAGAATTTTCCTCCGAACACGCCGGTGTAATCAGTTCCTTCATGCGTTGACTGGTTCCCCCACAAACAGAGATTTCGCACAACTATGTAGGAAAAAAAAGGCAGAAAAACTACTTTTATAAACTCCACTCTCTCTCCTAACAAGACGTTTCCACGTCTTCCCTCCATAGGGAAAACTTATTTTCTTGCCGAGTTCTATCAAACCTTGAAACAATATGAATGACCCTGTATATATATATGTAAGACTGTAGACTAACGTCGTTTGCTAGGTAGGTGTAGAACAACGTCGTTGTTATAAGTAGCTAGGTAGGTTGAGAGAGGGAGCTTAGCGATAGTTACTGGCACGAAATGCCGGTAGAACTGACGACATTACAGTTAGTGAGCTACGTTGTTGAGACACGGTCGAGGAAGGATCGGAGTGTAGTAAGACAGGCCGGAGATACGGCGCTGTACCAACGTAGCAAAGAAGTCGGACGAAATAAATGCTACAGTCGTGGTGTTCGTCAATATTCGTGTTTTCCTCTTAGCAATCCAGTGAGGCCCTTACATATATATATATATATATATATATATTTTTTTTTTTTTGTATACATATATACCCGATTTGCTCGGCAGAAAAGCAAGTAGGGAAATGCGAATCTAAATCGTGGTGGTGTCTTACTTGACGGGTGACGACGTTCTCATCCTGCAATTAAGTACACAAACCAACATATACCGATGAGAAGTCGAACCAGTGTAGCACACATTTCCTTATGTGATAATATAAGTGAATAAGTGGTAATATAAGTGAGCGGCCAGGTGGACCAGCCCCAGCTTGGACCTAGAGCTTTGAGTTGTCTATTTTCAGTTTGCCGGCGGGCTATGTCGGTCCATAAGATATAATTGATTTTATGTTATATATAATATTAATAATGCAGTTTTATTAGGTAATAGGCATAATAAGACAGTACAATTGCCTTACTGCCGTTCTAACAAACGTCGCTTAGCACAGATTTAACGGAGATTATGTTAGCTCAGGGCAATCGCGTATATATATATATGGAAGCATTTTATGTCACACTTTCAAAATACTTATAAGCGCATTAGAAGCGCATGTCAAGCGTTAGATATCGACCTATTTTCCAGCACATATCACATTTCATTGTGAATGCTTCAGCATGAATATAGTTATTTACTTATATATACTGATATGAGGATAACTTTAGATGCGAGAATGCCTCCGCGATTCAGTTTCTTTCTCCCAGCGCTCCAAGAGTCCCCTTTTACGTTTGAAGTGTGCACGCTGATTTTCTTCCCACGAATTTAGGGTTGTCACTAGCTGACGTCTTGTGAAGTAACCGTTGTTGCATTCAACAAACAATGACATATTCCTCCTGTAGGCGGTCGTGTACACTACGCTACTTCTTTTGACTTCGGTATCAGGTGAGCCGAGTCTCGCAAAAACGTGGAAAACAGAATCTCACCATGAGCATAACTCTATCGATATACGTACAAGAATCGGTCAATGATCACAATTTGATTTATGTGACGCAAACCTTTAGCTTAGAACCACTCAAACCAATTAGAACCCACGTGTATGATCTTTGTTGGCCCAGTCAACATTATTGATTGGAGTATCGCGTGTGGCCTTCAAAACAAACGGTATACTTCTGTAGAAGGGGGTAAATATGCATATGGGTTGTGTGTAAGACTCCCTCGGAACCTAGGGCGCACTGAGTGAAGGAAAACACCAAGGTTAGAAACAATGAAGGTCTGTTTATCCGAAGCCGGCTGAGTGCTTCATCCCGTGCATCACGCACGCGTCTACGTGTACTACAACCAGTCTTAGGCGGCAATATTTGGCTCTATTTGGTTTACATCGTCATCATCAATATGCTCTACTATCATTCTTATCAAGCCGCTGGCTGTTGCGTGGTCTAGGGCGCGACAGTACAGATCGTTTGCTCCGTTTGCCGCTACGTTTCTCTCTGGCGCTTTCTGTGGTCTTCGTCTTATCTTTCATAAACAGATCTTTCGCAATATCTTCTCCGCTTCGTCGCGCCTCCAAACGCTCTACAGGTAGACAAGGCCGCAGTCAGATACCTTATCCTTGTATCGTATCTTGTTTTTTTGTTGATCGGGAGTTCCTCTGTTGACATTTGTCTAATCGTTGTGCTTGTTTGGTAGTAATTGTCTAGGTGAGCGGCTCTCTATGCAAGCGGACACACAGCCGGACTAGCTCCGTGCCCGAGCGTGCGTGCCAGCGCTTTGACGATTCGGATCCTAATTGAAATGGTCACGACAACGCTGTGGCGGCTGTAGTAGTGGCTATTACATGTTGCTGTCAACAAGGTGTGCCGGCCGGCGTCTACCTACGTCAGCACCTGGGCACCATGGGTCATGTTGTCATCTCGACGTATTGGGCAGCGCAGGGTACTTGGTGGTACTTCCAACGGACTCCTTGATCCTGATGGTAAGCCTACCACAAATTAAGGTGTCAGCAACAAGACACGTGTCGTACGAACCAACATGATGATAGTGAGTAAATAACGTAGATGATCCTCCGCAAGTGAAGGGAGGCGGAGTCTTAGTGATTCGGTGTCAGCGAGTCATCAATGCGCTGTTTGTCACCATTTCTTTTGCCAGCCTTGATGATGGTTAGTCGTCATAGCGGTGCTGTCGTTTTCGCTTCTGCTGTTCATCGCCAACTCCATCGTTATAGAATGCGTATCATGCGATAGCTTGCACTTTACGAAGTCCGCCTCGTAATGAATGACAAAACTAATTGTCATCCTCTTGAAGTGCCTAACCAACGACTAATTGCAAAAAGCCATACCTGCGCCTCTGTAGCGGCAGCGTCGGGTGTTGTTCTTTTCCCGTTGACCTTGGAGGAAGGGGGCGATAATACGAAGGCGGGCCGCGTTCCACATGCGTGAATATGGTCCAGCTTGCGGCAGCCCTTCCATTAAGCGCAATCATAATGTCGAGTTGTCCTGCCCGTTTGTACTTTTTGACACGAAGCCTTGGTAAGCTAGAGGTTGGAGTCTAGTGCCATAGGCGTGCCAATCGATAAAAAAACAAACATCGCATTGCTTGCACACTGTTCAGTTAGGCCGTAGCCAAATTAAAGCATGATGGAGACAATATCAAAGCCCCGTGATTAATCTTGCCTGTGCTCTCTTACAGCGATTTTTGTTTTCAGTGCTTTGAATACATTGTCCAAAAACCCACTTCAAAGTACACTACTTGATTTGGCATTGACACACTTGACATCGGTAGTGCTGTAGTGCTTGCCACACTTACCTAGTTTTGCTCAATATTTCCACTACGGGTTTATTTGTACGATGTACGTATACAAATATTTCGGTGCGGCAGCACAAACGCACGTATCTCGATGCTCGCGCCTCATCGCTAGACCGTCAATCAATTGTCCGTGTATATATATATTTTTTTTTAAACATTTTCCGTAGGCAATTGCCCGTGTAACAGTTTTTTCATGTCATGGCTAATTTTAATCCACTCCGGCATTTACCTTGCCTAAATTGGAAACCATGGCAAAACCAATTTAAGAGTGGCCGCCGTCTGGGTCTCGAAACCCAGTCCTCCCGAATGCAGGCAAAAGGCTTTGCCACTAAGCACCTATCTTGCTCGGTTTCTCGCAGCAGTTAGTTGCAACGTAAACAGGTCGGCGTCATTTAACGGTTCTATGCGCCGCGTTTTTTTCTACAGCCGGGCGGCGATTACGGCGATTACGGCGCACGTAGAGCCGCTTTTTTGTCGCTGAGCGAATATGTGTATCCAGCAAGCAGCAATGAACATCTCGACAACGGCGAGGTTTACCGACCACAAAGCACAGAACGATTCCCCAGTGGACTCGATTAGAGAGATATAGGCATCTCTCCAACACGGCAGTCAGAATGCCTATATTGTGGCAGGGAATCGCTAAGCGCTATCGTCTGTTTGCAGCTCCTCCTTTTCACTATACAGATTCCTTCTTCTTCTTCTT
>QVRM01000931.1:0-68308 GCA_003439945.1 Dermanyssus gallinae
TCGATCGCATCTGGGACTAGATATAGGCTTGTTCTAGCTTGCTGAGACTTATCTTGCGGGCGAGGGAAATTCGTTTGTCAGCGCCAGTTATCTTCGTATGCGCAAGGCTGAAGGTAACTTTACAGTGCTTCCGCTCGGCTAGAACTGTCGTTTTAGGGTATTTTATTAACTCCCGGTTCACTAGAAGTACTCATAATTAAGTCTACAGCACTTTTTTCCATTCCATGCTGTATATGTACGTCGGAATAATTACCTTCTATTTGCAAGCCTATTTCCCTTACTTCCCCCCATATATATATATATATTATATATATATATATTTATAAAGGTTCAACCATTGGCTGACAATTAAGTAAACAACATGGACCTTGCTGATTATCTGGCCGCCGCCTCCGCTAGCCGCCGGCCGCTCGACGTCAGATTTTCCCTGTTTCTCTTCTTCTTCTTCTTCTTCTTCTATAATGCGTACAAGTAGAATTTAGAAATAATTGCGCAGAAGAAGCAGCAAAAAACAAAGGTCAAGAAAAACGAGTCGAACACGAAGAAGATACGGCAGGCCGCGGCCGGAATCAAAGAAACGAGCGACTCAGTCGTTGTCCGAGAACAATCGCTGCTAATTACCACCGACATCATCAACACTACGATCATGAAAATGATCATCATCATCATCATCATGACCATCACCATCACCACCATAATCATTGGTTGTCAGGAGAGCGGGCTGGAGCGGGCCGTCACCAGAGGCGACCCCCACACAGACGAACAACCAGGCGTCCGTCTCACAATAGCTGGCTCGACTTCATGGTCGGAGTTGTAGTTAAGGGGTAGTCAAGGCTAGCCGGATTTAGAACGAAGGGGCCATCAAGAGGCCGTAAGGGCTAGCAGGGGGGTGGAGTGGACTAGAAAGAGGGTGAATGTGGCTCGCAAGAGGTGAAAGGGGCTTGCAAGAGGGTGAAGGGGGCTCGCAAGAGGGTGAAGGGGGCTTGCAAGAGGGTCAAGGGGGCTTGCAAGAGGGTCAAGGGGGCTAGCAAGATCGGCCGGCGTGTCGAGCGGGCGGACGGCAATGGTGCGCTAGGAACCCTGCGAATACGCTGTGAATACTTGGGGGTTTGTCGGGTCGGGCGTTTTACCCAGCCGTTTGATGAGGGCTATCATTGCCGCTGCTGATGCGGCGTCGGCAGCAGTTGCAGCAGCAGCGGCATCAGCAGTTGCAGCAGCAGCAGCGCGGCAGCCGACTCGGGCGGTGACCGTTGCGGCTGCTGCACCACCCATAATTGTTCGACCAGTCCGCCAACATCGTGCCAAACAAAATAGTTCTCCAGCGGCAGCAGAATCAGAAGATTCCACTTTGCCACTTCGCTTGAGAGACAGAGCAAGCGAGCAAAGAACGAGACCCTGCTCATATCAGGGGGGCGGGGGGGGGGGGGTCTTCGACCGCTTCGTGCGAACTTGGGCTAGAGTTCGGCCTTCACAGGACTTTCTGTCGTCTACCCGCCCTCTGCGGAATCTATGCGTTTCCGCTAGTGATGTGAAAACGAGAGAGAAGGGGCACAAGAAGATTCTTCAAGAGAGATGTCTTTCCTTATTTTCGCCCCTTACGGAAAGAGGGGCGAAAATAAGGAAAGAAAAAAGAAGCAGGAACGAAAGGAAGGGAAATGTGGAGAAAAAGAAACAAGAGAGAGGAGAGAAATTAGATTCCTTATTCCTTTCCGCAAAGCATTATTCCATGACTTACCTCACAGAGCCCACACGAGCGGCTTGTCACCATCTTTGTCATTATCATCACTATCATCCTTACCAGTGTCACCATCATCATTACCAGCATCGTCATGCGCCTTGCCGCTGCTGCATCGTCCTGTGTCCAGTTCTGCCAGCTTCGGTTGGTCTCTTTCAATCTCTTAGAGTCGAACGGCGAGCTACAGTGTTAATAACGCGCAAGCTACGTTGGTAGCCTGCGAGCTACTGTCAGTAACTGCTAGCTACTACTACTTCCCTACTAAACGACTGCGTAGAACGCATGAAATGCGGACAAGGTTGACAGCCACAACGAGGGCGTGAGTATTCCCAGATGAATTGCTACGCGATGCTGAGGCCTGCCGATAACCGGGCAAGTTCATTGCTGTGTCTATCCGTCGTCGACGTTAAAAGCTGTTGTTGTTGCTGCTGCTGCTGCTGTTGTTGTTGTTGTTGTTGCTGTTAGTGTTGTTGTTGTTGTCGTTGTTGTTGCTGCTATTGTTGTCGTCGCAACATGGCGGTCAGTATGTCAGAATCGATACTGCAAAGCGCGGCTGAAACGCACACAAAGTCGTAGCTCTGTGAACTCTGTGGCGTTGTTGTCTGAGACGGCCGTCGGACACAATAGGCTGCGCCCGTCATACAAGACATCTCAAAGCTTAACAGAATAATGCCTCTGATTGGTGGTTGTGGTTGTTGTCGTAGTTGTTATTGTTGCTGCTGTGGTTAGCTCCATAGATAGAGGCAATCACAATAACGCGTCGGCACGTACTCAAGACTTCAGTTCCTTTTTTTTAGATATTTAGATATGGAGACACTGTGCTCGTGCATGTCCATCCAAGCATGGGAATCGGTGTGTGTGTGTGTTTGTGCCTCCGTGCCCGTAGAAAGAGAAGGAGGCTTCACATCATAAAGAGCAATTGAGAACTTACGGTCATTCATTGATTGGCTTCACGACTGGAGCGCGGGCTCTTTAAAGTGACGTTAGTCGACTAAACGCCAAAAATAATATCTATGATAATTGGCAAACTTTGTCCGGGTGAATGGACCTTTGACCCACATTTTCTGTCGCCAGATGTCAATTATAGAAGTTTGTCAAAGGCGGCCTATATCATGCGACTCAGCCGACCGCTCTTATTACAGTAGATGATGGTTTCATCGTGCTATCCAGAAGATTTTACTACGCTTTAACATTCTAAAAAGAAGAAATTTGGCATCCCGTTTCAACTAGCAACTTACAATATATATATATAGTATATATATATATATATATATATATATATATGCGTGGGTCATTTCATAAGTGGGGTCTTTTTGCGCCTGAGCTGAGAGAAACAGAGAGAATATTGTTGTACTAATTGTGCAGAGATCTAAAGAGACTATGTCGAGATTTATGAAACAAAATGTTTCAATGCTTTTTATCTTATTGATTTCCATTACTCTACGCAGTAGTATACGCATTTATCTTCTTGTAAGAATATGTTACTCATTTAGAGGGGTATACATGGGTCGGCTATTGCTTCTAAAATTATTAGGTCATTTAATTCCTAAACATTTAAGCGTTAAATATTTTACTTCTTGGAAACTAAGATAAATCTCAGAAACTGCAAGCATGAAAATCGCTTATTCAACTTTGTCATTTGAATGCAGATTAAACGACTTAATCTTAATGTACACGTTTTTAAATCATAACGAGCAGACACTCCAAATTTTCACAACGATAGTATAAAGCGCTCTACTGTTGCGCGCATTCAACAAGGAAATCCATCGACCTGTCGACAAGTTTGGGGAATCCCAAAATGGAAGTCTCACGAACCTCTGCCGTCGCTGGCATAAGAGCATATTGATTAAATCCGAAATCTTTATGAAAAATCGTCGAATGAACGACCAAAATTAATTTGCTTCTGACCGTTTATTTGCCATCAATAAAGAATGCTTCAGCACGGCTTTTTGGCACATGTTTGGACAGTCGCCTGGGAGTACGCCCGTGAAGTTTTGAGATTTTAAATTGTGAATATGGCAATTTAAAGAAAGAGTTCAGAAATCTGAAAAACACCTTCGGGATTTTGCATAACGACAGCATCCCGGCGAAGAATCGCGGGCAAAAGGAATTTTTTAACAACGGGATAATTACAAAAATATCTACCGGGGTGTCGCCAGTTCGATCCCTGTTGTTGATCGAATTTTCTTCTTTGAGCGATGCTCAATTAAGAATAGATTATAAACCATACCGTTGAGAATCAGCGGCCATGCTGCCACAAGGACTGTTGGGGAAACCATAGATATCTTAATATGTCCGGCCCTCGGTGCATTGAAGTTATACCTCAGGTTAAGTTCCAAGAAGGAATTCGGGTTTAGTGGGTTTGCGAGTCTCACACTAGTCGCGCAGGCTGCTAGTGGCGCATGCGCATCATGCATTCCCGAAACCTCCCCAAAAAAAAACAAGCCCGTAGGGGACGGAAGATGGTCTAGAATTAAAATAACCTCCTTAAAAATGTTTTTAATTTTATTCCTGCAGCAAAGATATAGTAAGGTCAGGCTTTCCATAGCGCCTTTAATCGCGGTTGAACGAGACCTCTGAGCGCAGTCAACGCGGACGCGGCCGACTTTTTACCTCTGCGCAACCTCTAAGCGGCTCTCTCAGCTGTTTTTTTTGTTGACAAGGAAGCCCGCTGTGCCCGCCGCTGAAGTCTGCCTTCAATCAAGGAATGCCGGTCCAACGTGTGGAACCTAGAGACGGGTCTTGGCAGAAGGATCAGTCGTTCTAACCCGCGTTATCCAGAGGGCTGGTAAGAGTCTTTTTTTCGACTCCGCCAGGTCTCAACTACAGGCCCGCATAGAAGCCCCGCCACCCGACAATCTAATAGAGCATGATTCTGGCATTTTCATAGAAGAGGGTCAGTGCATGATTAAACGCGCAGCCAAACAGTCTCGTCGTCGGAGACATCGTGCAGACAATCAACAAGTCTATCCCAAGAGGCTACAGATGGAGATAAAGCTTGAATGATCAGAATATACAGTGCCCGAGCTTATTATGGAGTGAGGCTGCTGAGGGTCTCATAAAACGTTTCCAAAGGTGCAATTGTTAAAACATTTGTTTCGCCCATCTAATCTATATATATATATATATATATATATATATATATATATATATATATATATTATCTTATTTATTAATTTATATTGCAAGCATGTGTAACTAAACGTGTTAACTTGAACGTCTGTAAAAAAAAAATATATATATATATATATATAGGTAAAACTAAACATAGCTTAGAAATGCCATCATTAGAGAATCTACGTAGGCACTTTAAAGGTCAGACCAATCGTGAAAAAGACTTTTTTTCACACATGGTCAATTATCTAACTAGTTTCATTCACGGAATTACATGCTAATTCAGCAGTCACTACTAGTATACAGGTATTATAGCCGGTAGAAAAATAATAACATCACAAGTGAAGATCGTATATTATTCTGCACAGTGTGTGGGACATGTGTAACATACTCGTATATACCCTTCTTGTCTAAAAACTGTGTTATAGGTGTGAGCTTATTTAAATTATTTATTGGCATCTATTATGTTCTGCAGTTTTGAGAAATGCTTAAGACGAGATGCGTTGCTGAAATATAACTAAAATTGTCATAAAATATCTAACGTAGGGTAGGAGAGAAACTAATGCAGAAGATGGAGGATCGTATATAAATATATATATATATATATATATATATATATATATATATATATATATATATTTGTTTATAGAACCGTCTTCTCCGGATGACAAATTTATTTAAGTTCAATATTTCTTCATTAAGCTTGAAATTTTCATTATTACATAAATTCAAACACTTCTAACTATTCAGGTAATTTTGCAGAAAAGGCTATTGCCCGTGTCAATATACACATGTATATGTACAATTGTTCTCAGGGAACATCTGTCAGAAGGATCACATCGCTGCTTCGCCTAAGCCAGGCGTCGACTCTCTTCGTAAGTTGACACGAATCTTTAGTGGCGAAGTTCAACAGTGTACCACTTTTCTGAATTGGCTGCCCAGCCAGTAGATCGCGTGGACCCAAGGTATCGAATGTCAGTGGGCGGAACTCGACTGAAGAATATTTTCTAAATTTATGCAAGACGTCACCACTGACCTTTACGGGGGGGGGGGGGGGGCAGAGATTTGATGACTGTTGCATCCCGAACTAACATTTTATTTCGTTAGAAAGGGGTAAGCGTCATTCCCTCGAATAGTCTTTCATCTCATCTTTCTTCCTCGAGATTGTCTTCCGTGCTTGACCCACCTTCACGGCCCATCCAAGCGTCCCCACCCGAGCGGCGTGCCGCCCCGTTCTGACCGCCCAGACTACAGCAAACATCGAGTCGGGAAGGGCGGGTCGTTTGGGGGGACGGCACCAAAAACATTCGCCAGCACATGGTTAATAAATCACCCTTTGAAGCTACGATAAAAAAGGTGGTGGCAAAAAAAATGGGCAGGGCGACCCGGAAATCCGCTTCAACAAGTTAGATTAAACAGCACAGCGGCAAATTGTGATCGAAAAGCTAGCCGCTACTGGAGTAAGGAAACAGATTCTTCGTCTGCTCTGTTGATACCTCACAGGCAATCACGCTCGATGATGGGGTAAGCGAGCAGCACTCCACAAAGACCACCAGTGGCCCGCAGAAAGATAACTTGAGCCCGTTGCTCTTGGCGGTTCTCTTAAGTGACTGCCGAACCCTAATTCGGGTCCTCTTCATATGCGTACACATTAAGCTGTACGCGTCAGTTGATCTACAGCCATGTATGATGATGCATCGACCTAAAAAATGTCTGCGGTCACTCGTGACGTTCAGCACACTCAACGTTGAAAAAACGGTAGCCTTGCTAGGCTTACTGGATGAGATCGGCTGTTAGGTAGTCAAGCGGGTGAATGTGTGCACATATAAATGCCATTTCCGGTCGTTAGTTAATGACCTGTTTGCAACAGATATAGACAGAAGGGACATACAATTCTCAAAAGACGACAATCTTTTACAGAAAAGTGCGGGACTCAGAAAATATGTACCAATAGGTATTTAGTAAGAAGACTCAGGGAGGAAGCTTATTATATTATAAAGAGGTCCCCTTCCAGAGACTTGGCCGAGAAGCACTCCAGATAGGGTGCTACGAACGCAGTCTGGTAGTCTTTTTAAGGTCTGCGATGCTGCCACCACAGACGAGAAGCGGAAGTCCTTGGTCAAACCAGCAGTGCAGGGCAGCCAAGCAAGCTGGTAGGTTGACGCGGGAATATGTAAAGGCCATCACGGTAATGAGTCCGTCGGCTGGTTAAAAATGTATAGGGAAGGCGACTAAAGGTACTGGGAAAAGAAAGAGTGGGCAGCAATAGGGAAAAGGCTGAAGAACGCCCACATACATGGATGAGGCGAAAGGGAAAAGACAATCTTCAGTAGAAACGGGCAGGCTGGTTAAACGTTTCATGAGGACACTGACCAGGTCCGACATAATCCTAAAAGCGCCACTAAAATATAAAGGCCCCTGGGACCAGACGAAGGAGAAAGAGAGGGTCTGGATAATAAGGGCAAGCTCACTTGGGGAAGTGATGGAAGGTTATCGACAGAACACCAAGGGGGAAAGCGCACGGGAAAGATTTGAGAAAGAATAAAAATATGGAAAATGCCCTGATTCACGCACTATATTAGCAACCCCTATTTAATAAATGCCTTTACACTATAGAAACTCCACAGGCCTGAAATGAATTGACCTTAATTGTCATTCCCAAAAAAAGAAAGTAGAAACCAAACCAGAGGGGAACATCCCTAAAAAACTACCCGTTGCCCTCTTCTTACAAATATCATGGAAAATGGTATCTTTCTTAGAGGAGAGGGTGGTAATAATGCAAGGGTACCACAGATTTAGAAAAGTTAAGATTAACTTACTTAGCCATTGGGAACCTGCTCAGAGCAATCTCGGATACGCTTTCCATATCGGGGAGTTGCCTACATGTTTGTTCGTGGATTTATAGGCGGTGTTTGACTACCAAAGGATACAATAGTTAAAGAACTGAAAACCGGGAGCAATACTGAGTTAACTTATTATGCACGTATGAAAACAAGACATGGTGCTGCTTGACAACTCAAACTACAGGTGTCACACAGAGCGATGGCGAGCATACTGCTGTTTTCCGTTCTTCTGTGTGGACTGCCAGAGCGGATACGCCCGGACTGTACCCAAGAATGGGCCAGAATTTTTACTGTATGCAGATGATTTTTGAAGAGTGTTTGGTTGCAGCACCTTCAAGGTGAAGCAATGATCGTCTAGTTACATTAATGGATGGGAAGGGCTTGACGGTCAACTGGGAAAAAACAGTAGCCATGAAATTTTATGGATTTATGGAACAGCAGCAGGGAACAGCAAACAACAACAAAAGCAACACAATTGTAAACAAGCTGTTCAAAATTCACATAAAACGCATATAGACAAATTCGAGCAAGTACCAGCGGCTCTGTCAATTGCAAACGTCGCATCGCTTAAATCGAACTCGCGTCTTTTAATATAAATTCGAGCGTCAGCTACTATGTTTGAAAGCAGACCCGCCACCAGCTGTAACTCTAAATCCTGTTTGACCACTCCAGTTTCTATTTCTAAGAGTATTGATTAGTAATGCTAGTAATCCTATAAATTTGCATAATTCGAAAGATGTTTTTTTTTAGCATAAGCAGGTTCACTGTTCTTTATGCGTTCGCCACGGGTCCGACACGTGTAGGCTGCGCGCCAGCAACGGAAACAATGAGAACAATTCGACTGAAGTCATTACTTTTCCACCAGTTTTTGCGGTACGTGTAGTTAAGGCCAAGGTAAGGTGGCAGAGGCCACTGAAAGGGTTGCTTATGCAAATGAGCACCTCACCGGGAACTTACGGAGCAAAATAGCTTGCATTAGTCGTTATGTATACACAAGGTGCATTGCGTACAGCTATTACCATCTCGTATGTTCCACCCGTGGATTTTACCAGGCGGAGGGGGTGGGGAACGAATACCGCCGCATGCTCTGCTCTCGCAGGAATGCGCTAAGTATAACGCGGCGAACTGCCAGGCGCATCAGAGGTCTTTGCATTTTCTCTCCCAGTGGGATTGATCCTCCTAAGGACTCTCGAGATAAAAGAGAACGTTGCATTGAATATACGGCGCTGCAAAGCATATCGTAAATGTGAATGTATGTATTGTAAGTGCAAAATAAATTAAATATGATCAGAATATGTTAAAGATTGCTCACAATGCCTCTTGTTAAAAAATGTTATGTTATTGTATGAATACGACTTATTTATCTATTTGATCTGTTTTGTGTCGTTGACATGCTAATCAACATGAGTAAAGATATATATATATATATATATATATATATATATATACATTTACGCCATCTGCTTCAAGTCAATAATTGCTCTAGGGTATACGCGTAAGCGTGCACAGATTTGCCGCTTTTGTCATGTATGCATTGTGTGTGTTAAACCGGTTAGCATATACAGGGTGTTCCTATTTGTGTGTCCAAACCGCTAGGGTATGGTCAAACTCGGTGAGAAAATCATTTTTGCCAATGGGTGGAAGCCGGGAAAACGTTTTGTTTAGGAGTGAGGATGAAATTTATAAAAGCAGTTATTCTGTCTTTTTTCTTCTACATAGTTGTGCAAAATCTACGTTTGCGGGAGAACCAGTCAACGCACAAAGGAACCGATCATACCGGCGTGTTTGGCCGGAAAATTCTGCACAATAAATTATACATTACTAGCTTGCGTAGCAAAAAGCGAATAGCCAGATTAAGGAAAGTCATAAAAAGTCAAAATGTTACGTTAACGCTTTTTTGTGCAACATCGTAAATTTTTCCATTACGACCGAAAATGTACGTTCAAAACACTACTCTCAGGCAATAGCAAATTTAATGCCCACTACATTCGTACCAAAGTGATGGTGCTGCGTTACGGAGTTGCCAAGTAATTAAGCTTTTTCGACAGTCATATCGAAAGCGAAAGCATGCATACTTGCATAGGGTGTATGAGAAAGTTAGGTACGTATTTTGAGGTTTGGCAGAACTCAGCAAGAGAATAATTTTTTCTAATGGAAAGAGGGGGCGGAAACGTCTTGGCAAAATGCTACGGTTCTGAACGTGAAATTTTCAACGTGAAACATAACAACTATGACTGTCGAAAAAGCTTAGTTACTTGGCAACTACGTAACGCAGCACCATCACTTTGGTACAAATGTAGTGGGCATTAAATTTGCTATTGCCTGAGAGTAGTCTTTTGAACGTACATTTTCGGTCGTAATGGAAAAAATTACGATGTTGCACAAAAAAGCGTTAACGTAACATTTTGACTTTTTATGACTTTCCTTAATCTGGCTATTCGCTTTTTGCTACGCAAGCTAGTAATGTATACTTTATTGTGCAGAATTTTCCGCCAAACACGCCGGTATGATCGGTTCCTTTGTGCGTTGACTGGCAAACGTAGATTTTGCACAACTATGTAGAAGAAAAAAGGCAGAATAACTGCTTTTATAAATTTCATCCTCACTCCTAAACAAAACATTTTCCCGGCTTCCACCCATCGGCAAAAATGATTTTCTCACCGAGTTTGACCATACCCTAGCGTTTTGGACACACAAATAGGAACACCCTGTATATATATATTATAATATATATTTATTCAATTTCAAATCATTCACGGCCGGACCATGACATTTGGGTCCCTGCGAACGTGTGCACCATTACGGGGGTCCAGTGTAGGGACCAGCCATTTCTGGAGGGTTCCTCGAACCGAGGCCGCATTGCCCCGTTGCACATCCAGCGACAAACGCTGTCTGAGGAAATCACTTGCTCGCTTATCTTCGCTGGCTAGACTTAGCCGCTTCCCGATCTTCTGTAGCAAACTGCGAGTAGACGGACCCGGCCCGCCAAGGGTCTCGAAGGCAAGTGGGTGAAACTCGTACGGGTAACCGATGTTCTGGTACTTTCTAACCTTGCCTGCCTCGGCGAGAGCCGATGCATGACCAGCCCGAGCCGCGCCAGCACTGACCATTGAAGGGGCTAATGAGTCAGTAACTGTCGCGTCCCAAACCAGCATGCATCCGCGCTCGAACAGAGTTAAGGTCAGACCGTCAGGTCTCTTTCCGCCCTCTCTGTCTAGTCCGACGGGCTCCAGGACGCACGGTAGACCACTGGATCGTAGAGCTCTGCTAAAGGTTTCGTTCAAGGCTTGGTGTCTTGCTCGCCTACCTGCGCTGACAATACAGGACAGCCCGTGGCGTCCATCTGGCTGGACGACGTCTCCGCAGATACAGGCATGGGTGTGCACAAGGTCTGTTCCTAAACGAAGTCCGACCGCGATCCTTACCGACTCGTCATCTAACAGGGTCCCGATCTGAGCACAGGGTATGGCGTGGAGCCATGCGCCCGCCCCCTTGGAGGAGACGGCGCGCAGCCTGGCCTTATCGACGTCCGTGGCGCATTCCGCAATGAGGTTTTCGACTCTTTGCTCATAAAGAATTGCTGCCCATTCTCTCTGGTGTCCAGCTTCGACGGGCTCGTGGCCGCACAGGGCAACTGCCTTGCGGTGGCTTGTCTCCAATCGGGCTTTTAAGTCCGTGAGAGCAACAGAATCCAGGAGGCTTCTTGCCTGTTGCATATACCTATGGAGGGAAGCTGCCAGAGCTGTCTCCGATAAGACAGTCGCATCAGGTAACCCTAGGCCACCCCAAAAAACGGGGAGTAAAGCTTGTTGGCGCGCACGAGCGGATAGGCTGAGGTTTAGCAACACCTCTAATGTAGGCATCACGCGGTCGTTGAGTCGTTCAAGAATTCCTGAAGCTTGCGAACAGTCTGCCCCTCGAAACAAGTGGTTGAGACGAAGGGCCGAAAACGATGATCTGAGAAGAAAAAGGCCTCGGTGAGAACCTACCAAATGAATGCGTGACATTGCATTTTCTAGCTTGACCAGCCACCTCTCGAGGACATCCGGAACTCCTTGCGGGAATAGGGGGACGCCTAGCAACTCTAAATTCTTGCCGACGGTCTTGCACCCTGGGAGAGCCTCTAGCACTTCGGAGTCAGCAGCACCTCCTACAGCATGGACCTCACATTTTGCAGGGTTTAGGGCCAGGCCACTCCGCTCAGCAAACTCAATGACTCGGTGGATGTCCCTCATTACCGCATCGGGGGCTCCACCCAGAACACCGTCGTCCAAGTACCATGCATTTAGAGGGCATTCAAGAGAGTCGACCAACTCCTTGACAGCCAGGCAGAACAGGGAGGGACCCAATGGGTCGCCCTGCTGCACCCCAGTTTGCGACATTATAACATCATGCGGCAGGAGAAGGCAGGAAGGCTCTTTATAAGCTAGTTCCACCTGGTGGAACATACTCGGGACATAGGCTTTTACCGCACTCAATAAGTAGTCCCTCCGAATACTAAAATAAAAAACCGGCTGGCATGCTAATTGCGAGTACAACTATTTCTTTGAGTTTGTCTTAAAACTTTAATAGTCATGTTTGTGCAATACAACGAAGGTTGAATAACAATTATAAGGATATCAAAAACACAATTTTTGGCTGTTGATGTAATCGGTGCATAATTATAACCAACAAGACATACTGTACATGCCTTGCAGCTATATATATATATATATATATATATATATATATATATATATATAGCTATATACGGTCAATTCGAGTTATCAAAACGATCTCAGAGAAAGATGGAGCCATATTTAATGCGGCAGTGGCTAATTAAACATAGCTAAAACAATGCGGTCAGTTTCTAAAGTGTTTTCAAATTAATTGCGTCAGGTAGATATGTCTGGGAAGATAAGGCGGCGGCGAAGGCATCTATGTGCGTTTGTAGTCCTGATATTTATGTCCAGGTGGCACGTTTGCATTTAAAACACGGGCCGGTCTTGAATGTTTCTTTGTAATGTTTTATTCCAACCACGTGTCCTGTAGGGACACCCGGCTGACTACTTTGGACAATATGTTGCCAAAATGTAATTCGACCCTTACCATTGTTATGGGCGATGCAAATGTGGGAGTACTTTCGGTTTCGCAGCCTAGCAAATACACATCATTCTTGGTATCCTTTTCAGTCAAAGAAACGTAAGGCATGCCGGAGTCGAGGTGTCATGAATGTCCCTGCAGACCTATTAAAGCTAGCAGCGCGATTAATTGCAGGACACTTGACGCCCAATATAAATCGTTTGCTTGAGTCTAGCAGTGAAGGAGTAGGCCGACTGAGCTCGCGTTGGTCCACATATGGTAGCCGGTGTCCGATTTGATCGAGGTGCATACATTTTGTCCCGCAGTCTGCCAACCGTATCTGCCAATGTGTTACTCAACACATGTAGCATCAAGCTCTCGCAGACCGCTAGCTGTCTGGAGCTCGTTTTGCAAGAAAACATGAAGTGGCATTCCTATCTAGATTATATTGCACCCGAGTGCCATACAGTAGTATCCGCGCTGCGATAAATAAAATGGATTGAGTTTCGTAAAAAGGGCTTACATCTAGTTTCTTTTCTCTAGGTTTCTATAGCGACCAGTACTATGCTATAGTGTCCTCCTCCGGGCTGGTGGCTATGATGGAATTCTCCGGAGAGTCAGAGTAATACATAATTATACACGTAGAGTCATCTCTTCTAGAAAGCGAAGAGATTCGGTCCGTGATTTATTCAATCGAATACATCTACTTACAATGAAACAATATACACTCTGCGGGTTTCCATGCTAGCATATCAAATTTCGCGAGGTATTATACCTACGGAACTTACTTTTATACTAGCTCCTTACCCAAGCCAAACATCCGCTGGCGTGTAACCACTTTTGCAGTGCCCTTTATATCCTCGAAGTATAGTCAGCACACACTTGCTCACCGCTCTCCGAAACCTGGACCTGTATTCCCAACAAAACATTAGATGCCTCACAACAAAGCAACTCTTTCCTCGCGAAGTAAAACAATATCTTTGCATGCAGTGCTTTGAGAGGGGAACACCCACTCACATCGGATAGTTTTATTTATCTATTCTACTGTTATCTGTCATTGTATACTATGAAGATGCTATACGAGTGGATTGCTTTGTTTGCGTGCATATGTGACAGTGTGATGTAACATTGAGTCACTTTATTTTAACCATTTATATTTTTCAACAACTTAAGCGTTGTAAAATGCAGTTCCAAAAATGTTTCCAAATTAAAAAAAAAGTTCCTGAAAATAACTCCGTTCTAATTATATACTTAATTTAAGCAAATTTTCTTCTAAATGGCCATGTCGCAGCTTCTAGCCGGCATCGTGTTCACAGGAGCAATTTTCTCACAAACATGATGGCAGGCTTTGTTTCTCTATATCTCATCGGCTCTTGTATTCATTCGGTTCTTTGCGCCTGAATACGTTTGCAACCCATTAATGAATATTACTCACACACATACACACATTTTGATTGCCTAACAATTGTCTATTATCAGGTGAGTCAATGTCTCTCTTGTATTGGTAAGTGAATAATGTTATAAACGTAGGTATATATGGCATCGGCCACGTATGCTATGTCACGTCGTCATTGTTTAGTTACCTATGTTGAATCGCCAAAATCAGCATAGTTTGCCCGTTGAGCCGTTATAATTAAGCATAATGTATAGGCTAGAGTACACATCCTAGTTATCATTTAATTATTTAGCTAAACTCTTTGACTTTACTGCCAACTCGATTTGCCACGCCTAATACTGCATCTACCGTATATTAGTTGGACAGCTAACGCGCATGCTTTCTTTTGTCTACGATAGTATTCATAGCTCGCTTTATAGGCAAAAAGTCGCCTAATTATCTAACACTGGCTAAATCTGGTCGCAGCCTCAGCCGGCAGCCAGCAAAGTTAGCCAGGCATGAAAAGCCGGCAGGAAAAGAGGCACAAAGAGAATTTAGCCAGTGGCCGCAGTTTCGCCGAAGCTCGGGGTTTTCGTTCAGTCATCAAGGTCTTTGTCGCTAGAGGTCATCGCCCCGTCACAGAAGAGATGACGCAGTTATGGGCAGGGGAATAGTGTCCTCGATGATGTCATCATTTGTTTCCATCGTTATTGCTTATCGGCCGCACGTTACGTTAGCAATGGCCGCACGTTACGGCAGCAAGGCCACAGTGGCCCAGAAACGTCACCGGTCCCGAGCGGCTTGGGAACCTCTGTGGTGCGGCGCGGCATTTCGGCGGGCGAGCTTGCAATTTGCTGATTAGATGCATTTTTCAATCTCTTGTCACTCACGGGAGTTGCGGGGTCGGTGACATGTTGCATACGTCTATGCGACACGAACGAACAATACCGACACGAGAAGGCCGCTCACAATGCTCATTCAACGCACCGTGTTTGAAACAGCTTTCATCAGCTTTATTGGCACGGCGTACGGTCATATGCTCATTTGTGTATTTAAATATATATATATATATATATATATATATATATATATGTATATATATATATATATATATATATATATGTTTTTGCACCCAAATATATATATATTTTTTATGGGACCGTCTTCTCCGGACGGCAAATTTATTTAAGTTCAATCATTCTTCATTGAGCTTGAAATTTCCATTATTACATAAATTCAAACAATTATAACTACTCAGGAAATTTTGCAGAAAAGGCTATCGCCCGTGTCTATATATATATATATATATATATATATATATATATATATATATATATATATATATATATGTATATATATAAGGTTTTGGGAATGCACGATGCACATGCGTGAGTAGGAGTACGCGTGCCCAGTGTGGCAGTCACAGTCCCACTAAACTCAGATACCTCCCTACTTTCATACAAATATATATAGCGCGGCTTACCAGCTTAGTTTCAATCCTCCGCGGCTTCGATACGCTAGAATTAGTTTCTACCGTATCGACGCCGCGGTCCGCACCACGATGGCTTTCATACCATAGTGCGCCAGAGAGCTTTGTCGTCCCCAAACACGATTTCAAAGACCCTTCAGTCACGTTCGTCGAGACCACATACTGAAGACTGACTAGTCGAGTGGCGATAATCGGTTCCCTCTTGAGCAAGTCTATAGGTCCAGATTGGAGCTCTTAGTCGGTGATCGAACGATATTTTTATGTAGCGGCGTCCTGGACGGGAACCGGGAAGCAACGAACAACTTTACCGATAGCCGCCTCGGGCTAATCTGCTCTGACCGGGATACCCGAGGAGGTTATCCCGGAACCGGACCAAGCAAGAGTCTGCTTTAAGCGCAAGGCTCTGCTTTAAGTACGAGGATTAACGCGAGTCAGCAGGTCGCCGTAGCCTAGTGGCAGTGCCGTCGACTTCCAGGCTCAGAAGCACCAGGTTCAACTGTCAGGTCTATTTTCTGTTCTCTCTTTTGTAAGTGCAGCTGTTTGCTGGTGATTTCTGGTCAGCATAAGTTACCTGATTTGCTGGAGATATCACGACGCGACCGCCTCTGTCGGAGCGCACCGTGACCGGAAATCACCAGCGAACAACTGTACTCACAAAACAGGCAAAAAAACAGATTTGACAATTGAACCTGGTGCCTCTGAGCCTGGTAGTCGATGACACTGCTATTAGGCTAAGGCGACCTGCAGACTCGCGTTGATCCGTAAGCTATAAAGTATTCCGCCGCAACGGATGTAAGCCTGTGACCTGCGATGACGCTAGTAATAATAAATCGAAGACAGTCTACTTTTTTTCAAACTTAATGGGGGTTGGATGGTAAGGCACCATCTGTTTTTATTGAGACATTTGTGCTCCCCGTTTTTTCGATCATGGTCGATTTTTAATCCACTCCGGCATTCACCTTGTTTAAATTGAAAACCATGAAAACCAATTAGGTTGATCCGGTGACCGGTCTGGGTCTCGAACCAGGCCTCCCGAATGCGAGGCAAAGGCTTTTGCCACGATTCATCTTGCTCGGTTGAGTGAGATTAAAGAGTGCAGAGGGGACCCGATCCTTATGCACACACTTTGTTGATACAATTATCCCTGTAAAAGTCGAACCTCATAAAACTAGTGGCTTGTTAGTTTGCGAGAACCCCTGACACTTACCTAGTATCTAGTGGCAAGTCGAACTACTTTGCGTATAAGCGAAATACAGAATATAGTAGCACGCAGCAAACTGATTAGATAACTGGACAAATTCTAAGCTGACTTATGGGCTTTCTTTGCGCACAGCCTAACTAATAATAGTATGCAGTTAGTACCTAGTGATTGTATATACAATACTAATGACGCATATTCTGATATACTGGTTAACTGCGAAATAAGATAGCTTAACTCTTAACCCTACGATTCCGGTCTTCCAAGTTTAGTTCTAAATCTCGGCCGATCTGCGTGATTATATAGAACGTACTGGCTCGGCGATTTACAGCGCATACTAAACTACCCTGAATTCTGCTAAAAAGCGCGTACATAAAAAGGGAGCGCCAAACAAACCCGTGGACAACATGTTAAGCTGTTTTAATCTAATAACGGTATTAGGCACATGCATCTTAGCATTAGGTCAAAACCCTGCATTCCGCTCGTATGCCATGCACTCGGGAACTCACCGGGTTACGCACTGACCACTTGGTTTGTATCAATGTCACCAAGAACAAAAATAACTAGAAAGTTTCTCCTTTCGTGACACTGGGCACTACACTAGATTAAGTTTATTACAAATTAGTAGTCTAGCACTGTAAGATAGTAAGTAGCGATACACGTGTATACGCACATACAGGGCCAATTATGGACCCATTCTCTTTCATAGCTTTTGCATTCGTGTATTTCCGTGCTAGTTATGCGTATTTCGGCAGCTCAGTAAATAATTTCAAATTTTGTACGCCATTGTTATAACTATGTTCTAATGATATATATAGTATACAGTAAACAGTTTTATTAAGTATTTACTAACAATTAGTATAACGATGCGCACGCATCTGTGAAATTTAGCTCCATCCTACTATAGCTATAGCCTTGTCAATATTGTCGTTTTGGCCTTCTCTTCCGATAACAACTTTGACTGACGACCCTTCTTTACTTTGTGTTGTCTCTTGCTTTATTTTCCGCACATATAGCAACAGCTCGTTCCTTTCGATTATCGATTATTAGTAGTAGATAGTAAAAATCTCTACGACTTCTCGCAAAACTTTTCTTCCTTCCTCTTCATGGAGTCGTTTCTGGCGCTATTAGGTTGACTGCGTGTACAGACTCTTGTGTGGTCAGCTTTGACCGCCTGAACGCATTGGAGGAGAAACATCCACCGACGGCTTTTGATCTAGACTGGCCTCTGCCGACCTTGAGATAAATATTTTCGAATTTGAATACGCCCTTTATTTACATGAAAGATAGGAATTTGTTATAGCATCAAATGATCAATTCCTTTTCGGGGGAGCGTCAGTTGTGTGTCTTGGTGACTCTCCAGGGGAACAGCGACATGACGATTTATTTTTGAGCTACGTACGTATGCGATTAAAAAAGAAACTGTAAACTTCTTATTGGTAAACACATAATCAGCAAATGTACAGTCTAATTCATTGAAATTCGTTTTATATGTAGTACAGAATGTTTAACAATGAGGGATTTGAGAATCCACTTGCATATGCCGACCCCGGTCAGAAAATTGCATGTTAGATTTTTTCTAGCGTGCATTACTTTGCACTTCGTGACCGACAATTTTAAGTCTAACCTCTGTGTCTTTTCATAAACATTGTTTATGCACTTCTGGTTGCATAGAATTGGCGCGTGCTGATATTTTTACCCGCGTACACTTTCGTCGACAACTCATCGGGTATTATGGATATATTCGAGTTTGTATACAAAGTGTAGCATAAGCATCCCTGAACTGTTCCTTGCGAACAGCCTTAGGTATCCTTGGCGGGTGATGAGAAGGAGTCGTGCCCCTTTACAATGAAGCTTGTATTAGTGAAAAACCTTCTATTCATCGTAGAATGTTCGGTCCTACGTCGTGTCGGGATATACAGTCCAACATGTTAGTGTAGGTGGTGGATTCAAAAGCTGACTTAAAATCAAAATATCGCACGTCGAAACAGTCTACTCGATTCTTTACCTCCCCGAAGTCCTGCTCACACATCGATAGCTGTAGAACAGTAGACCTGTGGCGGCGCTGTCTAGGGGACTACTGCGCTAGTCATGGTTTTGTCATCTACCAGGGTATCGTCGGTTCGGTTTTCTATGGTGATCGAATTTTCTTTGAGCAATGCTCATTGAGAAAAGATAGCAAACTATATACCGCTGAGAGTTAGTGGCCATGTTGCCACAAAGACTGTTCGGAAAACCCTAGATAACTCAACATGTCCGGTCCTCGATGCATAAACGGTATGCCTCACGGCGGTTCCAAGTCCTTATGGAGGATGATCACCTCCTAAAAATGTTTAAAAATACACCTGCGGTATTTTTTAAATTTTTAGGAGGTGATGGTCGGAATGTTCTGTGTGCTGTACGTCACGAGTGATCGCGGACATCTCATTAGGTCGGCATATACACGGCTGCAGGTGTTTTCGTGCTGGGAGGATAGAAATTAGCGGTCCTCGGTTCTTATCTAGAGCCAACCAAGGCTTCTCGTGCACGTTCCTCGTCATCACAAAACTCAATATAGAAAGCACCGAAATTTTCAGAAAGCTCGAGAAGAGCGTATCCGCTCAGCAGTCGAATCGATGAGACTATATATATTCTCTGGCTGTGTTGATTATTACAGTAGACACAACTAATATTTTTTGCGCATTATTGGATTTTTCTACCGTTTTCCCAGTTAGGCTACCGACTGAACTGCTGGACGTGCTGCGGAGTGGTATCTGTCACGCCTGCATTAACAACTCGCGCATCTCCATCACTCCTGAGAATCGCAGACTCTTCACGTGCAAGACAATCTGTAATGAAACCGGTCGGCTGTGAGCGCCGTCGCCAGGTGCTTACCCTTAGACCCGATTGCTCGCCATGTCGTACCTCCAACCGCTACCGTGATGCATATGTTAATTTGCGTTAATTTCGTCGTCCACTTTCCTTTATAGTCCATAAACGCTCTTGTCTTAGGTAGACCCCATCGTGACGTTATTCCTGTGCCATTAAAGTCCCGCCTTCAGGACATGCACTATTCGCACAAACGTTAGCGAACCCAAAGACTCGTTTCATAAAAAAAAACTATAACTCTATCCGATAGTTGTAGACCTGTATCTTCCAGTTTGTCCCATATCGGGCATTTACTGAATGTTGATATTGGTTCTATTCCAAAAAAAGGGCGGATGCGGTATATTTGCCGGTGTATATGTATATATATATATATATATATATATATATTGTGACAGATAATTTATGATCTGCTAGTCCATTTATTTGCTTTTGCCTGCGACTCGGCGACTTGGCTGGCTCTTCGCTAAGTGTGACCCGTCTTTCGGTAAGTGACGAGGAGACGAGGACGGCGATTACAACATCGATAACAAAAACAACACAGCAACACTAATAGAGGTTGGTCGTCTTCGAGAGACCAGAAGAGAGGACTACGAGATCTGCTGTCAGAATCGTGACAAATGTGACAATGACATGGCGGAAAGACAAAAATACTAGCGCCGGGAGCTCAGTCTCTGTCAAGTTTGTTCCGCTCTCGTCATCAAAGCAAAGGCTGCTTGCCTGTTTACCTTAATTTAGTCTTTTTTTGTCCATTTGTCCATCCCAGAGATGCGGGCGCCATTTGTCGATTTTTGCCGATTTGAACTTGAAGTTTTCCATCAGGAACGAACAGTTGTTAGTCTAGCTGTCCAGGGTGCATCATATGATGACTAACCACAGTCCTCACATGACAGACTCGGCTCTACCGAAACAACTCGTAGAACGTGTGCACTTTACATCCAAAAATTACGTCCTGGTTTCGGCAATAGTGCAATGCACGCATTTCGGCATATAGAATATCTAAGGATTCGTTTATGACATAGAGCCATTGGGCCAAGTCGCCCTTCAATGATGAGCACCAATAAAGTTAAAACTTACTGGAATCGACGCAAGTCGCGCAAACAAGTAAGTCAACATTGAATCACAGCAACAAACAAGTAGTAGGGTTTCTAAACAAACAAAGCGGACATGACAAATCTGTTGCAGAGCGTTTTAATTCGTTCAATTTGTTGCTACAAGGAATCAGTCACCAGCCTTTTCGTGAGAACCTGAACCATTCGGGAGATTCGCTTCGTTTAACCGCTCGAAATTAGTTGTCAACATAATAGGTGTGATCTTCCATCATAGCATGGCCACATATAGAATTCCGCACCTAGAGAAACTGCTAAAATGTTTCTAGTCTATCTTACCGCTTACCTTCCTTATCCCGTGATCGCTATTAGTCTGTCATACGATTTATCGCTTTCTTTTTAATACATTATATGGCAACAGCTGGCCTTAGATGATATTAAAACCTTTCTAAAATAATGCTCGCTCAGATAACTTAAAGCGCTTTATGACCTGGTTTATCCAACAAGATTTGATATATCAGAAAATAGTCAACAATATTGCTATTTTATTGTATACTCTTTAGCCCATCAATTGCTACTAAACTTACTTCAAACTGACAGTGTTATTCAGTAGGTAAAAGAAAATGGCATTTGCAAAAGCCTATTTTTTTGAAATTCTGCTTTGTCTTGCGACTGCCTTGACAACAAAGCGCTGTGCTGTCTACAGTTCTGTCCGCAAATTGCGTGCTATTGTATTTTAATGCGTTTCAGATTTGATGGCGTTTGCAGTGGAGATTTTAATGTGACAGATCGACCACGACGAACCTGTCGGCCTTTCACGATGGATCCGGATGGAATTTATCTCGTAAGTCGTTATTTTCATTTGACAGCCGGTGGGATCATTCAAATGGTGAAAGCATAATCGCATAACTCAATTTATTTGCGTCTAACTAGCCGTGTTTTTGCGCAACGTGTTGACATAAGGGTTTAGTAAAAATCCGTCAAATCATTATTGCTTACCATCCTGAGAGCAATTGTCCTTCTTTTTTTGCTGAAAAAACAAAGAGTCACTGAAAAATATGATTACCAGCAATAATAAATGTATTGCGTTGTAGTAGTTCACGCCGAGACACTGCGTCTAACACCGTTAAGAAAGTGCGTCTTCACGCTTAGAGAATGATGCTGTTTGTCTGGTAGGATCGGAGAAACGCCTTTGCAAACGATAAAAATATTCAACACTTAAAACAACTGCTGGCTGCTCGATTGTTTGAAGCAGGCATTTTGTCAAAATGGATCCAGACCTGTCAACTTTCATACGCGTAGTATTCCTTATGAAAACGCCTATCCACATATATTTGTGGAAACCGGTCAAAAATCGTTGAATTATCTTACTTGATGATCTACCGCACTCACCTTACAGTTCTGATGTTGCTTCTTCCTTGGATTTGTATCTGTTCCGTTTACTTTAGAATTTTTCAAAGGCGGAAACTTTAAAGTTGGGGGTGTATCAAAGGCCAACTGACTACTGTTTCACACCGGAAAACAGGACATTTTAGAAGCATAGATTTTTAATTGAGACATTGTTATACGAACGTTATACAATAGGGAGTGTTTATATAACTAACCGAGATGACACCGTATGTTTATTAAACTACAAAATATGATTTATTTGTACTGACTAAATATATTTGTATATATATGCGGTGATTAAATGAACAGGTACGATTCGTCGTGAAAACCAAACTTGTTGAAATTTAAATATACATACGCGCATAACGGAGGAGACAAGATGGTAGTCGTGTGTTCCGTTAATTTGACGCGGCAGTGTGTAAGAACATTATGGCGTTCCCGTAGCAAAATTCGATGATTATGGACCAGCGAGATATTATCAGATTTCTCACTGCGGAAGGGTTTGACAGGCCAGTAATTATCATCAGGCGATTGCCGTACACGGAGGTTACTGTGTGTCCGACAAGTCGGCGAGAAATTGAAGTACCCGTTTTCGTGAAAGCCGAGAGTGTTTGAGTGATGATCCGAGCTCAGACCACGCAAGCACAGTAATCACGGCTGGAACTCATCGACAATGCAAACGACCCTGACGATAATCGGTGATCGGCGTGCACAATGCGAATGTTCGCAATGATGGTGATTGCTCTGGTGATTGCTTTTGACAAACAAAGCCTTCGATAAAATTAAACCACAGTGTCGTTTTGTCCTTTTTTAATTAAGGCAAATTATATTACGCTGCTGTGACTTGAAGCCGCTCGTAGGGCACTCATTGTCTGTCTTCTGGAGGTACCCTTCAGCATCGCCGAAATCAAATCTTCGAAGACACGAGACACTTGAGCTCGGTCTTTGAATGAACGAGCATATTATGCAAGACCGTCGTCTCATCCTTCTGTGGCAGACCCTTTTTACGGAAGCCCTGATCTGATGAAGCTCCTCCGGCAAACGATCTGATTGCATCCTAATCCCTAAAGGCGAAGAGATCCGATGGACCCATCGTCTTAGCGACCGCTTGCAAATAGAAACTGCATCTATAATACACTCTCCAGCCTCGTCACGATCAGATCGCCTTACTAGTTTCCTAACTCATTAGAATATTCTACCGGACCAGTAGCATGGCTTTTGTCGAGGAGGGTCAACAATTACAGCGTGTCAGGCTCTCTTGGGGACCCGCACGTGCTCAAGGCGCCTAGTTTACCTGGCAATTGTCGCCTCTTCTCTGGGTACGTCCCTTTGCCAACACATAACGAACCGCTGCAGGAAGGCGTTAAACGTCAGGATTCAATATATTACAAAACCTCACGCACAAGCGTGGCAGTTCTACAGTGTGAAACTCATTTGTCTCAAGTAAGCTGTGGGTCTCTCAACAAACATTCCTCCTTCTGCCATGTCAAACCAGATTTGGGAGAAGCTTTTGTGGCCGCGCGCTCAACTTGCGTGTTGGCGGAATAGTACTGGCGGGTTGAGGTTGTCCTGTTCGAAGAAAGTGTGGTGCAGCAATAAGAGATGTGGTCTGATAAAGGTCGCCTGTCTCGATACGATTGTTGACGATTTTGTAAGCAAAAATGGCAGCTTGGAAACATGTAAGCTGATTAACATTAAAACACCGTGTTCATTCATTAGGAAGCCGGTTGATTACAATCATGGGTCGCAGGCCAAATACAACGCGATAGCCGTGTTTTGCAGAGTCTGAGATGACGATGGAATACCGCAGCAAAAATTTGGTATATATGGCTAAACATATTTATGCAATAGAAGCTATTCGCCCCGAGGTGTTGGTACATCTCGAAGTCAATTACCGAAAGAACCCTTCGTATATTGACAGGATCCGATCGTGGCCGTTCATGTTTTTGCGAATTTTACAGCGGCCTGTGTGAAACGCATCACCACACACTGCCTCGCTGCCACAAATGCCTCCTACAAGTACAGCTAATGGCGTACTTCCAACCAATCATTTAGTACTCAAGTCGAGTTGTATAAGTTAAATTTGAATGCGAATGAACGCGGGTGGGTTCCCGCACTACAATAAATGATAATGTCAGCAGGTTTCTCGAGCAGTAGCGCCCGGCTTGTCTGCCTCGTGGAAGTCGACTTTTGTACAGACTATGTTATGAAAGCCATGCATTACGTGACGCACACCTAGGTGGCCGGTGGTTGTGTTAGGCGACCTTGCTTATCTATAGTTTTAAAGAGCTTAAGTCGTCTACAGCGACGGAGAGAGTTCTTCGCAAAACAACAAGTATACGTATCATCATGCGGATTTCACGTGATGTGATTAGAAACACGAAAAATCGAAAGTCTTAACTGCAAGAAAAAGACAAAGCCAATTTTGATGCAGAGTTTACGTAACCCAACGCACCGCCAGCACAGTGCCACTACAAAATGGACGGCGTGAAACAAATTGAAGCGAAGTGGTTGTAAGTTAACACCTGTAGATTGCAGCCGTTGCATGTGGCCATTATTCGTTCCATGTAGAAGTGACATTATGCAATGCACTAGGCATAGCACTAACGCCGCCATCGTACCCCCGCACCCCCGCACCCCAGCCTGCTCTAGTGATAGAGGCAATGTTGTCAGCGATTGTGTAAGGTATTACGTTCATCCGTGCGTCGAGAAACTAATGTCTGAGGCTTCGGCAAGATTATTCTTCAATTTACAGTTTCAGAGGCCAGATTGCACACGTCCTGACGATGAGCTGGCGTCTGGGCTACTAATAAGTCTAGTTGTTCTAATTAACGTCGTTGCTTCTGAACAACAGCGGGCCTACCTATACAGTGAAACTTTTCGAGCATTTGCATGCGGCAAACGTATGTGATAGCCAAATGTGGTGTGAAAAACTCGCCCATAAGTACACATCTGAATACAGGATTTTGTAAACGGCATGTTTTCAAGCAGGCGTCAAGGTAAACTGCTCAATTGTAGCCAGAAACCATGCAATAGAGAAGAATATAACGTGCCGGCGACACTGCGGCTCTATGACAAGGTGGAGCGTCAGAATTCTTGCGAGTCAGCAAAACGACTGTCCTAAACCAGAACGCTAAGCTCGACATCGCCAGTCGCATTGTGGCTGATCGCTTTGCCCGCGACTACGAGAGAGCACCGCCAAGTTGTTAAACTGTCGTGTCAAACAACAGACGGTCAGATTCGACCGAATTGTTTGCCATCATGGCCAACATAACTTTACCGGTACTACTAATTCACAACCGACGACCTTAGACGACCGAGTGTCAAGCTATTGAGCGTGTATGTGCTAGAATGTGACATCGTCAGCAGAGGTTGTTTTTGAATTCGATCGCAGACTGGCGTAGCGCACATTCGGCGCAATAGAGCAGACGATATAATCACATTGTCCATACCAGTTGTTCTTGGTTATAGAGTGCAGACGATACGGTAGGAGTCAGCGCGTAACGGGATGAACCCAGTGGCATGCCGCTGTGAGTGTGAAGTAAAGTTGGTGGTGCGTCTTTACGGGTTGCCAACGTGCAGTGTAGCAATCTAACTAGTAGCTGTACTCAGACCGGTAAGTCGGTACAGTTGTACTGCGCTCTCAGGCTGCGTCCGGCGTAACTCGCTATGCATACAAACGGACTGCACACCGAACCGTTTGGGTTCTGCCGGAATCTCGTTTCGTCGGGATGCAACAGGGATGGGTGGGTTCTGACGGTGCTATTTGCCATCTGTGCATCCCATCGCGTAGTGGGCACTTTCTGCTCTCTTTGTGGGGGTGACGGAGCTATATCATCGCCGAGTTAGTGCCCTACAACGAACACCCAATGGCGTACAGTGGCAGAGACTACCTCGATTAATCTCATTTCGAACCCCGGCCCGGCTGTATGATGTGGCTCCTGCTGGTTGTAACAACGTTTGTATGTTGGGTTCAACGTAACGACGTAACTACATAAATACGGTAGCAGTCTTCGACCGCATTTTGTATTGCAAAAGTAGCAAGCGGAAATGCGTACTCTTACGATTAATTCCAATAAAGACATGCTTTAACAAGCGGTGTTTCTACGCACCGCCGGCTGAGGTTGAACTCTTTCGTAACGTGAATAAGCAGAAAAAGACTAGTGCATTTTGATGAACGCTTCAGATCTGTTTCAGATCCTAAGTGCGCAAATGCGAGCCCGCGAAGACACTGTGCCAATGAATATACGGTGTACTAATATTTAGTAGAAGTACTGCGTGTCGAGCCCGCTGGAGTGGTGGTGCATTCGCCTGCGCCTCGCGACCGGAGGAGACACATACATAGGTGCGCGGGTTCGAGCCCCACCGTTGTTGCACATTTGTATTGATAGGGGGTTCGGCTATGAAGCAATGCGAAAAGCAGTCCCGTAGGCGTTAAATATTGGTTGGGGGTCAGCCCGAAAAGCATTTTTAGAAGTAGTGCGCTCTCTTTGCGTCGATGACGGCCGCTATCGCGATAGCCACAATTGCTACTGCTGCAAGGACTGTTATTACGGCAAATGCATATGTTATATACACTCGGCTTGAGTAATAAATGATTGTTTGTAATAACTTTTAATAATCGTGGATCTTCATGGATATGTGTGTATGCGTGCTCGTGTCGCGTGCGGCGTTGTGACATCTATCCCTTGTTGTATCGTCACTCGCGGTGACAGGTGTGGTAGAGATCGTACAGGCGGCTGCTATCGCCAGCATCAGGAGCAGCATCGCAGTATTACCGTCACCCCTACCAGCTGCCGGCTTATTCAACGTGTGCTTTTCCCCTCGCCCGGTTGTAATAAGCCGCTATGTTGCGCCACAGCTGGCTCCTCATTCTCATTGCGTAGCGGCGTAGTGCGTGTCGGAGATCTGATGATGGTGGTGGTAGTGGGCCATGAGTTTCCACGTCCTTCACCACTTAGGAGCCCCCACTTGGCCGCGAGACCTCTCGTTTGCTGCCGCGGGGGTAGAAATTTGGGAGCAACCCTACCGGGAATTGGAGGGAAGGAGAACAGTGAATTTCCACCAATAATCGGGTTTAGGTCCTCGGCCGAGTTCTGTTCACAGCAGAGTTAGAGCTGCAGTAATATGAGTCATGGTCGTGGTAGTAGTAGTAGTAGTAGCCTGGTGTTGTCGAGCCCGGTGGCGTGGTGGCTTAAGTCTGCGCCTCGCAACCAGAGAAGACACATAGGTGCGCGGGTTCGAGCCCTACCGTTGCACATTTGTATTTATGGGGGTCCGTCTATGAAGCAATGTGAAAAACAGTTCCGTGGACGTTAAATCTTGGCTGAGGGTCAGCCCGAAAACTTTACTTTAGTAGTAGCAGTAGCGTCAAGCCCGGTGGCGTGGTGGCTTAAGTCTGCGCCTCGCAACTGGAGGAGACACATAGGTGCGCGGGTTCGAGCCTCACCATTGCACATTTGTATTTATGGGGGTCCGTCTATAAAGCAATGCGAAAAACAGTTTCGTGTACGTTAAATCTTGGCTGAGGGTCAGCCCAACTACTTTATTTTAGTAGTAGCAGTAGCAATTTGTGGCTAGTTAAAGAAGTATTAAGGAATGATTCTAGCTCCTAACACGCTATTACACGCTTTGTGTGCGCGTAAAAGCATCTTTCCCTCTTACTACGTTAAAAATAGTAGTTTGTAAAATAAAGTAGTAGTAATAGTACTGGTAGTAGTTGGTGGTCCACCAGCCCTATGAGCAGTGGTAGCCGGTGGTCGCAGAACAACGCTCAACTCTATTCCGTGTTGCGTGGTCAGCCTCTTTGAGCCAGCGGATGCAAGCTGGATGTGCTTAAGCCGGGTCCTTCTCTCGTCTCTATGCGTGTGTGTCTCCTTCTCTATGGGCTGTCGTGGGCAGGCCGGCAATCCTCGGTCGGCGAAGCGACACTTTGCTTAACAGAGTGGGGCAAGGAGCAGGCGAACGACCAGTGATCGGCGGGGAACCCGTCGGGGGAACGCCTTATAGCGCCTGCGGCTGTGAAGAGCGTCTGGCAGTCCACTGCGTTTGACCTATGCGGAGAGCGTCTGCCAGTCCACTTCGGTGGATCTAGGCGTGAAGCGTCGCTTTGTTGTCGTTGTTGTTGTTGCTGTTCCTCTCAACAACACCTAGCATGCTGTGAGACACGCAGGTCCCTAAGCCATCACCATTTGCGTAATAAGTCACGCGTTGCGTTAAACATTGCAGCTTCTCCTCCAGGCGCCTGTCTTTATCTCTTGCTTTCTTTCCTCTCTTCTCTCTCTCTTTCTTACGTCTTCGCTCCTTTGACTGCAGCGATTAGTCAAGCGGAGATAGAACGCAAACCGAGAACACGTCGGGGAAACACCGGCTAAAAGTTTGATCCAGCAATGCGGGCCTGAGCATTTAGCAAACATTCTTTTGCGGTTTCTTCCTAGTTGCAGTGTCAACCACCAACGTTTCATTATTAGCAAACTGTTGAACAAAATCCGCTATCCCGAGACTAAGTCGGCAGGAACGCAGCACTCCTTCGGCGGCCCGCCGATGTGCCCAGCATCGCTTAGCTTAGCTTAAGACGTCTATATCGAAGCGTTGCAGGTTCGTCAGGTGTTGGTATTATTTGTTGGCCCAACGTATTTTGCAAAGCTAGATCATGACATTATCTGTCACGTCCGGTAGTATACAACTGTAAACACTGGCAGAATAAAATAGTTTGATAATGCAGCACATAAGCAGACAAGCTAATAATTTCACGACGACTAGATAAGAGACGATGCATGCTCCACAAGGGTTTGACTCGAAAAGAACAGTTTACAAATTTTGCGTAACATTCTTACACAATTGCAAACTCATTGCACCAAGATCAACTCTTTGGCTTCTGGGAGAAACTGTGCATACCTTCGGCAATGTTTTGAGCAGATCTTTTTTGTACCTAAATGTGTATGGCGTGTACAATTTATGTATATGTATATATATATATATATATATATATATATATAGGGCACATTCAGCGGTAGGCGCTGTCTGAGGAACTCGCCCGCTCTCTTATCTCCGCCGGCTAGGGTCAGCCGATTTCCGACCTTCGCGGCAAACCGCAAGTGGACAGGCCCGGATCTCCAAAGGTCTCGACGGTAAGTGGGTGGTAAGTGCGGTACAACCACACGAGTACCTGATGGTCGAGTAGTTTCTTGCCCTTCCTGTCAAGGGCTGAAACATGACGGCCCGGGCCGCGCCAGCACTGGCCATTGAAGGCGCTAATGAGTAAGTTACTGTCGCGTCCCAAACCAGCATGCAATCTCCCTCGAGCGGGAGTTAAGATTAGACCGTCAGGTCTAGGATCCCACTCACTCTGACATATACGACATGTTTCAAGACGCAGGGACGGTAGGCTACTGGACCGTGAAGCTTCGCTGAAGGTGTCGTACAAGGTCTGGCGCCTTGATCTCTTGTCTGCGCTGATAATACAGCCCGTGGCTCGCGTCCGGCCGGACGCGTCTCCGCAGACGCAAGCGCGAGCGCTCAGCAGATCTGTCCCCCAAACGAAGTTCGACTGCAATCCTCACCGACTTGCCATCCAAGAGAGTCATCCGGGCGTTGGGGAAAGCGTGGACCTATATGCCCGCCCCTTTAGAGAACGATACGCAAGCTGACCCTAGCGCAATTTTAAAGACCATTCCTGATGATGCTAAGTATTATTTAGACGGAAACATTATAATTGAAGTCAATGCGTACAAAGACCTGGGAGTGACGTTTGATCGCCAACTTAAGTTCCGGCAACATATCGTGGACACCGCGACTGCAGCGACTCGACTGTGCAACCTTCTTCATAGAACGTTTATCTTGCAGGACCTTAAACTGTATATAAAACTGTACGAAACAATAGTAGTACCGAAACTCACGTATTGCGCTCATGTCTGGGCACCCTTCCATGGGAAAGATGTGGCACCGTTGCAATGTTCGTTAAGCGTCTGTCCTGGCGCTGCAAAATTGCTCGTGCCAAAATTGTACTCCCTAGTGTAGAGGAGTACCAACGACGGGTTGACACTCGTATTTTCAGACAGATTATTAAAGAAAATCGACTTTCAAAGTTTTTCACTGTAAGGACGAACAACTTAAGGAGCGGCGCAACTATTCACGCACTGGAAATAGCCAATGCCGAAGTCGTTAACAATGCTTTTGCGTGGCGCCTGGCCCGCCGCGCACGGGACGACGACAAAATATGTGACTTGTTAAAACCCCTTTTTTAATAAAAAGAGAATTATATTGTATTGCATTGTAATCAGCGTTCGTGACGCTTCCCAAAATAGGTTTTCGATTCTTTGTTCATATACAGTTGCCGATCGTACTGACGCTTTGACGCCCAGCTGCGGCGGACTCGTGGCCGCACAGGGCAACTTTTTAAGGCAGCTTGATTCCAGTCAAGCTTCTAGGCATGTGAGGGCAGGGCATTAAAAATATTTTAGCTGATGCATGAACCTATGAAGGAAGGATGCCAGAGCTATCTCCTATAGGTCAATAGCATCAGGCCATTTCACACATATATATATATATATATATATATATATATAAATTGATATATATATATATATATATATATAACACGTTATATAAGATAGAAAAAACTGCATGGCATCGACAACGACTGTATACTTAAGCATCAACAGAGAAACTACGTAATAAACGCAGGCTCATTAGAAATAATGACCCCGTCTAAGGCTCATCTATGTGTTTAGCAGCAGTATATGTATTAGCCCGCAGCGTAAGCCCGTCTGTTTGGGGCTGGAGGCGTTCGGGGCAGAGAGTAGTTGTTGCTGGGCGGAGACCTAGGCCAACGTGTGATTACAACCTACGTAATTTACCTAAGAGCGTAATGGCTGGGAGGACACAACTCCAACGTATTTCATGCGCCAGGGACAGGGGAATCGGAGTAGACACCGAAAAAGCAAAAGTAACACGTAAAACCGAAACGAGCCTTGCTATATGAATAGGAAACAGGCAGTCGTTGAGTCAAATCAGTAACACCAGTGTGGCCAAATGGTCCATAATTGACGCATCGTTCTTTCATGAAGGTACTAAGTACTCTTCGTACTGATAAGCATACGATTCTGTAGGCAGCAGCGCGTCCGTTTTAGGCTGCTAGATGGTAGAGCTTGTTTTTGTTGACTAAAGTCATCCGATTGCGGGATCAGTGAAGGATCGCTTGCTAGCTTGGCTATATGGTTATCGCTCAGACTACTCAGCCCACCCGAGGAGCCTTAAAGGGAGCGCCCATCGTCAGCGTGGTGGACGAACCACGTCGACGTCGTATTCTATCCTGTTTCAGCATCTGATGCTGCTCGTGCCTCGACCGTTCTGATAACGAAGTCGTCTCGGAAGAGCGACGCACCTACCTCGGGCGGGTGTATGGTATGCACAAGCAAACAGCCCCGTTTAATGGCCTTTCCAGGCCGAAAACGGTTTAGGGCGACGCGGCGCGCCGCATTCTGTCTGGCGATGACACAAGATTGATGGCAGAACTTCCACGCCCAATGGCTGGTCGGACGGCGAGTGTGTCGCGGTGGCTTGCTGTAAAAAAAAAACTACTACGTAACTTGAACTGTAAACTTTGTACTACGCCACTTCGTCGTAAACTTTAAGCGGTTGCTTTGATTGTGTTGGTAGCGATGAATACATCTCTTTGTCGGGCAGCAATTACATGTTTTTGCTTTACCTCTTAACGTTTCAAACGGCACCGTGTTATGTGCTGTCGCCAGCTTGTCATTGGAAAAACGTTACGCAATTTAGAATTAGTGTTCGTTTGTTTAACTGAATATTGTTTTTTTATAATTACATGCATGCACTTAAGCACGTAGTTATTGTCTATATTTTTTAAGTATACATATATATTATATATATATATATATATATATATATATATATATATATATATAGGGTACGGAAAGAACTTACCGTCGAATATATTTTTTCAGCTTGTCGAAGGTAGCTAGCTGGCTCATTTGCAAATGCCTTGCTTTTAAAAAAATCCTACACAAAGGTCCAGTGTCAGGTCGCATAAACGAGGTGGCCACAGAACGCCTGCTTTCTGGGAGATCACACGCCCGATATTCAGCGCCAACGCGTGCTGAAGAAGCTTCGTTGTAGGCCCGCTTTGTGGCAGACTGCACCGTCATGTTATAGTCGCATACTGTCAAAGTCCGATTGGGTAAGTTTTAGCACTTGTCGGCCGGGATCACTGTTCACTGTTTTGTCGAAAACGTGTGGTCCGACAGACCCAGCTCTTGTACTTGTGGACGAATCGAGATGATTGGATTTTGCAACACGTTGCCTGCGTCAGAAAGTAAGCATTTGGGGACGGGTTTCTGAGCCTCCTGCCTTGGTGTGTGTGGCAGTGTGATGATCGGAGTCACCCTAGTCGATCTCCACTTTTTTGAAAGTTCCCGTTTGTGAGAGCTTTTTAAAATGTCTCTCTCCAATTGAATACGAAAACTGTGTATAATGCTGCTGGAGTTAGCTGCCGGGCTGTCTGATCTACCTTTCAATGTTGTGCTTTACTTTATTGTTCAAATATAATTTTACTAAATGGAACAAAATTCGACCAAATTTTTACAGGAGGTTACCTTCGGAAAGGCTGCGCAAATCTGTCTTTAGCCACTTAGCAAAGCTACTCACGGCTGAGAACATTTTGGTGCCTTCTCGTAATACATCGTAGTCACCTGGATGGACAAAACAAATTTTTGACATATTCCTTGTTGATCGGACTGATGACTTTGTAGTCATTATGTTTAGCTTTTGGGGTAGAAGAGAGCGGACTTTTCTCTGGAAGAGGTTGACATCATTTTCGGTGGCACGCTGAAGTTTCCGTGCCGGCTCCATCTCGGCCTTAGTTGGTTTGGTTGAGGCAGCCAACGATGGGACGCAAGAGGATTGGGTCGAGCGTTAGAGTTCTTCAACAACTTGACCCCCCTCTTGTTATTGTCGAGTTGGGCAATGTAGCGATAAATTGACGTCAAAGCCGAGTTCAACGAACTCAGTCTAGCTTATGCATTGGTGTATCACGCCGCCCGCTCGGTCTACAATTGTATTCTGTCCGGCGGCAAGTTGCCAAATTAAAAAGTTTTACGTTGTGATATCGTGCCTGTTTGCAGCGTACGTGATGTATAGAACTCGTTTGTACACGAACCACATCAGAGAAATACCGGTTCGGATTTTGCGCCTATTTGGCAGATGAAGCAGATATCATAACCCACATGAGCCATGACCTCATTACCGAGAAGCTATGGCGCTTTTAAACGTGAAATCACTACAGCCACCCACTGCAACCGCTAATGCTATAATGCTCATATTAACAAGTGTAAACGCTACAAACAGTCTGAATTTTAGGTTAAAATAAAGAGGAAAAAAGTGTGACCTGGTACATACACTAGGGGTATTTGCTTGGCATCCCGCGGCTCTGCCTCGCTGCCAAACAGGCAATTTTATTCGGCAGCTGACGCATATGTACAATACACCCCTAGACCAAGTACGGTTTTCGAAATACTGCAGAATGAAGCGGCGTAAAAATTCCAAGCGGTGGTTCTTACTGAAATGACTGGATTTCACTTGTTCTGCATAACATAGGCAGGGTTGATGCGGATGCTGCTATTTGCGCCAGTATACCAGCAAGTCATCAAATCGCCGGAACGCACACAAAACCCGACCGCGCTGCAGTTGCTAAACACCCTCATTATGTTAAGGCTTATTCCTGTTGCATAAACGCCGCCTGAATGTTAAACTCTAATAGACCGAGTTTAACTAGACATCATAGTAGCACTCTAAGTTTCCAAGAACTTTTATCGATTATTCGTCAATTGTAGATTTCCAGCGAATGCTTTGACCGGTTAAAGAACGAATCTATAGCGAGGTTCGCTCTCCTCCATGCCATGTAACTTTAAACGATTCCGAAAAAGAGCCTGTCATTCTGCTCCACTTTGCCCTTTAGACGCAGACGCATGCACCGGACACCGGACCAGTACACCAAAGGCTAGTTAGCCAACGTAAAGTGTGCAAACTCTGACTGAATGCATACGTAATGTCTACGCTTATGTGGGTCATCATCACCGAGATTTTCACTTATTCGAGTAGACTGGTAAGCCTTTTTCCTGGACTGACCCCAACTCGGTAAGCTCTGTAATACACATTAGACGGAATTCCCTTACAGACAGCTACCCTAACGTCTTACACGCGTACCTCTATGTAAATTGCTTTTTCGTAAGAACACAATCCGCTGAAACGAACGAACGAATACGATTGTTCTCACACCATTGTGGCGGGACTACGGTTCCAATAGAAATGCTTTAAGCAAATATTCTCACGAGACACGAGTGAGAGATTTTTTCTGTGAGAGTATAGTGAGTCCTAATTGACGCCGAGTTTATTCAGCTAGAAAAGGCGTATTCTACCCTATTCTAAGTTGTCTTCCGGACGTTAATTCTACTGGAAACCTTAATTATACTTTAAATATATGAGTATATATCACTCAGCTAGTCAGTCGGGACTTTATTTCACACTTAGATTTAATCCATCTCAGTCTATTATTCTATTTTTGAACGCGTGCTAGATCTCTAGTATGTTTGCGTATGTAGTTGCGTATGTGCTGTATGTGCTAACCAACGTGGATGTACGTTATCCTACTTAGCGGTTATTCTTGTCCATTAGCAGCAGTCGTTAGTGCTGTTGTTTATGCTGCTGCGGTTGCAGGCTGCCCAAAAAGCGTGTATCGATATAATTGAAGATTACCCGCCGTTTTTACTATCCTTATTTCGATGTTTGTGAGGTCTCTGAACACTGGCCTTGACATCTAACTGGACTCGACTAGGATGACCCCCTATTATTAACTGTTAAGTTAGCATGGGACTAGCGATGTAACTATCAGCGAAACATGTACACGCTGTGAGCGTATCGGATGTTAAAAACATCAAAAGCGTAAAATGTACCACTGTGTAGTGGGTCTCTGATGTGAGACTCTCCAGATTATATATGTAATCAATAAACATCTATCAAAAAAAAAAAATTATTAACTGTGACCATTTAAATCATGCCTTTTGCCGCTTTCGGCGCGTAGTCCCGGTCGGACGGCACCGTTTTTGACTTCTTCACCTTGCCCTCAATGACGCAAATTCCCTGTTTAGAGCAGATTGACACTCCCAATGCCGACGAGGCCGACATTTGTTTTTTACTTGCTGTATCCCGGTCGCGTGGCGTTTTTAAGGTTTTAAGAAGTTTTTCAGCGAAATGTGAGCAGCAATAGAATAAATTAGAAACGCTGCTCGATTACTTTAGAGCAAGGTCAATAGCGTTGCCATCACAAATCGCTGCTATTGGTTGCTTCATTGCCTAATAAAGCTTTCGGTGATTGACTGATGCGGCTATTAGGTCTACGATGTCTCCGGCAAAGTTTGCTTTCTTGTGAACTAGTGTTTCATTTGAGCTCATTACTAGTTCACAACGTTTCCTTAAATTTAGTTTTGTTTTTGAAGAACTCAGTTCGGAGCTTTAAGCACGGTAGCCGGTAGAAGGCGTATTGATGTAACGTTCTTAGTTAACGGTTATGAAAGCTTCATCATAGTTATGGTGTGTAACTGGAAGAGAGATGCTTACAATAGGCTTAAATATTTTGTAATTAATCAAATAAATTGCTTAGGTGCCGCGCAAGCTAGACTTGTATGTACTCGTATGTATACCAACATATTTCAGCTGAACATATGAAAAATAACGTCCCAGATAGATGACTTTTTGCTCTACTAATGTTGCTCATGTTGCAAAAAGAGCGTCTTCACATAAAAGCTCAACTCTAGAAACATTAATTTCACGAGAAAACGTGCAATTTGTGCGTATACGTGTATTTGCTAAATGCCCTTACAAAAATATTGTAAACATTTTAGTTAGCTAGACAACTCACTTGTACTGTTAACTGTCCGTGTTGCCGGTATGAGTCAAAAATACGGACGACAACAATAACAGCGGCAACGCAACACGGACAAATTGAATCGCTACGCCAATCATAATTGACACCCGCCGTTCTACGTGATGACACGGTATGCGCACGTTATTCGCATTGCAATAGACGGAAAATCGTCACATGAGATGAAATAGGACAGCGAACACATGCGAAACAAATGCGGAACGCGAAAACGCTGACGCCACTAGTCGGAGCGGGCCAACAGAAACGGACCTCTTTCAACGACCACATACACTCTTCTCTTTGGTGGTAGTGCCTCTCCTCTCGACAATAGCGCAACAGGCTCAAGGAGTCGGAGCCGGTTTGGCCAGGACACCCGCTTTACTAATTAATGTCCTCTAAGCGGACAGGCGACCAGCGTTCATTGTGTCTTCCGTTCCTCGTCGGGTTTTCCCTGCTGCTGCTGCAACTGTTGGTGCAGTGTTCTTCGTGTCATCCTTCCGCCCGCCACAAGTGGTCTAAAGGACAACTGAACGAGGACAACTACAACAGGACAAGTCGGTTGTTGTTGTTATCGTCATCGACGTCGCCATGCCTGTCGTTGTAGTCCTTGTCTAATTGCCTTGTGCCTGTCCGGCCGGCGAGACAATGCAATCTTCGAGATCATCATCACCACTATCCCGTCCCACCAGTTCCCTCTATCATGTATCCTGTAACTCTTCCCAATTGCTGCTGCTGCCGCTGCTGTTGCTGTGCTGTCCCAAAGCAAGCACATACGACACGTGTCCTGAGAGGCACAGGAGGGGGCCGATCTCGCTTTTCCCGATCGTTTCCTCTTCCCCGCCCCCCCCCCCCCCCCCCCCGTCATGACGACCACTGAGACCGACACAACATCGACAATGACAATGGTGGCCACGGGCCCCCGAAATAACGATGACTCGAGTGATCGCTGCGTCGAAGCGAAGGGAACGACGGAAAGGGACGAGGTGGCGGAAACAGCGTGGCACGTTCGTTTGCGATCCTGTGGACAGCCCAAGCCACCGAATTTAGCACGATTAGTACGCGACGTGACAGAATACGTCATCTTAGCTTAGCTTAGTTAGCGGGCGGCCGAAAACTGCGGCAGATTACTGCTGCCGCTGCTGAGTAGACGGGATCTCGCTGTCCTGAATCAGTCTCTCGCGGCTTGCCTCCCGCCTTCTTTCGTCCTGTCGTGCGAGTCAGTAGGTGGCGTCCCGCGTAATCGCTGGTACGCCACCTACTCACTACCTTTCATTTCGGCTTCATTTCGGCTTTGCTTGTTGTGTTCTTACCCTACACACACTTTATGCTGCAAAGCATAATGTCTATGAGCAACAGCGGCCTTGCCTAAGGCTAGTGTCAATCACAACATAGAGTGCTTGTCGCTCTATTCTTACTTAGTAATGGCAAAATAACAATGAGGCTTGCAAACAAAAATGGATAGAATTACTAGCAGAAAAAAATAATAGTCTTCGTGGTCGGCACCTTTCCACCTACCGTAAACCAAAACCTTTCATCGTCTATTAAATGGTGCATATGCGTCACTGTAAAGACACCTAGTAGGCAGGACCAGAATTTCGAATACGCAGAGCGCTAACACATTTATAGCTCATCAGCTATTATGAGAAAATCATAGCTTTTCAGGCAAGCAGGTGTCTCAATGGCATATATTAACTGCAGTCGATATCAAGGGGCGGCGAGGCCTTGTCCTGACCTTTAGAAGGCCAATTTCATTTCCGCTACCGCGTATAGCACAATTTTCATTTGTGCGCATAACGTCACTCAGAAAAATAAATCTTAGAGAAAAAGTAAAAGAAAAACGAATAACATAGTAAGTATAATTAAGATTAAAATGTATCATGATGTGCTCGTGTGGTTGTAACTCCACGTGAGGAGCTTAATGATGGCCTTTGGTACGGGGCAAAAAAATCGTTTATATTGAAGGTCATCGTAATTTCATATACGTAAGTCTGAGGATGATAATTATGAAACTAAGTTTAAACCAACGTAAGAAAATAGTATTTTACTTGAATGAAACAAAGAATTAGAAGTTAAGGATGAAAACATAGCTTGTGGTTTGACTACAAGAGTTGTCGTATTGAGTAGGACCAAATCTCTTCCGGAGAGTAGCGACATACGTCTTATGGCGTCAGAGATACACGCACCTGCAAAATACTGCACTAAAGAAGGCCGACAGACCATTTTTGCGAAAAACGTTTGGTTGACTGCGCCACGTCAGTAGTGACGGCGTCAATAGGACACAAACATTCAGCCTCACAGCTCGAAATGAGCCCGCAACAGCGAAATAAGGCTTCCAAGAATAGTAATTCGCCATTCTTGAGATTATGCAGGCCCTCAAAAGCTTTCACCCAAACGACTACATAAAAATACCTGCAGAACATTCCCTTGGCCTGATTCTGTTGTCAGCACTGTTTAGCCAGCCTCATTACCTCCGCCATGCACTAGTCCAAATCGGTGGCTTGTTGAGAGCATACCTACTATCTCCGAGGACAAAGGTAGCGCAACCTTTTCATTGTGTGCGTGCGGAATCGCAAGTAAAGCGCCTGCTATAAACATACTTGTCGAAAGCATGATAAGCCTTGATAAGCGGCGCAGCGTTCGAAAATAGCCCGCTACAATAGTCTGCAGGGCTAGTCTGATAGGGAGCACTACTGGGTAATGCTTCTGACTTACCGTAATTCGCCTTTTGCGCCATTTAGGGCCTTTTCTGACTCTGCGTCCACCGACGTAATGCTCACTCGGCATAGAGTAATCTGAATCCTGTCAACAAATCCTAGTCAACAAACCAGGGGCTTGTTGTTGTTTGACGATGAAAGAAATGGCCGGAGTGCTAATCGCTCAGGAGGACTAGGCCGTACTGGCCTTCGTTAGGATCACCGCGATGCAACGACCAGGGGCTTCGGACTGGAGGGGCGCAATCGATTAAGCGATTAAGAGAAGGCGTAGGAGGCCGAGTTAAATCTTCGCTACGACAAAGCTACTTGCCCCATTATGTGAGTAGTCCATAAAAACGGGGGTTTGAGTGGGCGACTCTGCTAAGCATTTGTGCATGAGTCACATGACACACACTCAATGCGTAAACATTACCCAGATAGCCCTAAAAAATGCTTTACCGCCAACTCAGCAAAAAGCTTGAAAAGGAACGTTCGTTGAGGCGGCGTCGATCAAGAATCAGAAGCATCTATTCACTAAAAGCGCGCTGCGCATATTGTACGTACTAGAATAAAAAAAACATACGTATGTATTAGGCAGGAGGACATACCCACCTGGGAAGTGTAACGTATTAATTTTGTTCTAACAGCCGTAGATTTAACGCTGACTTATAACCATATAGAGCCAAATAGCACTGACTTATGACCATATAGAAGCAAATAGCACTTCCTGCCAGTATTTTAACATACATTTGTTCATGCATATTGTCACTCCAGGGAATGTGCATTAGGTTTCGTTAGATGTCATGTGCATGGCTTACGCTATATGCGTGCTTTTTTAAGTCCTACCCATTAAGGGTAATTGAAACGAAGCTTTAATGGATGGCTATTGATATCGTAAACACTCATCGACTTCATCGCAAATACCTTTCGCGAATATTAACGACAGCCATTGAATTACATGCATTACATACATTACACACGTTTTAGCCCAACTGAAATGCTTGCGTAATTTGAACTTCCAAACCATGATGGAGCTCCCGTACGATGCACTAGTTCGTCTTGAAATTTAGGCTTTAATTGCAAGACCACAAACGCTAATAAATCGGATTGGAATTATCTTGCGCGCTCATACATTACGATAGAAGTCTCTTTTATTAAAAAGGGGTTTTAACAAATCACATATTTTGTCATGTAGTAGTATTGCACGCCAAACGTAAAACGCTGTGCTGTTGATGTGTTCTCGCTGTTTGGATAGTGGCCGCAGCCGGTGCGAAATAAAGCTCGGACGTGCTTTGGACGATTTTAGTTGCTCCATACCAAAGGTCATCATTAAGCTCCTCACGTGGAGTTACAACCACACGAGCACATGATAATAAACTTAAATCTTAATTATGTATACTTGCTAAGTTATTCGTTTTTTTCTTTTACTTTTGCTTTAAGATTTATTTTTCTGAGTAACGTTATGCGCACAAATAAAAGGGTGTTATACGTGGTAGCGGAAATGGACTTGGCCTTCTAAAGGTCAGGGCAAGGCATCGTGGCCCCTTGATATCGACTGATATCGCAGATAGTAGCGGAAACTAGCATATGTAGGTGAGAGCCATCTAGAAATGAGGCCCAATAAAAGGGGAAACAGTCAAAACGTATGTTTGTATCAAATGTCTGTCAAACCTTCAGCCTGTACAAATGGCGTGGAAAATATATGAATTTCGCTTCCGGCTATCGCTTAATAACTACGGCAATGATGATGGCCCCGTTGTACACCATTTTAAAAACTATAGCGTGGACCACGTGGTATATAGTGCCGAATAACCAATCACTCACGTTTCGCCATGGCGATTTTTCATGCCTAGCAGCGTATTTGAAGCATACTTGACCAAGACGATCCGACAGGTAGAAAGCTCATTTGGCTGTGTGAAAGAACTCTTGTCTCAGCTAGTCGTTTTCGAATCGTTTTGTCGTTTCTTCACATATTGCAGATACAAAAAATTGTCCAACAAACTTTAGTCAAAACTTGAATCATTTGTTTTGAACGCGGTTTTTCAAGCGTGTTTTGCAAGCTTGCGCGCTATTTTTTTTATCGGCGACTCATCTTCTGCGCTAACTCGCTAAAACAACAGACACGGGAGTTCTCTGCGACCGCTTGCGATTTGAATTGAGTGATTTCTTTGCGGATAATTTTGTGCTGCGAGCTCCAAATTTTTATAATACGTTTTGCGGTTACGTGTTTTTATTCCAAGACGCTACTCAAAATACTAATTTCAGTAGCATTCTCATGTAAGGTAGGTAGATATCTTGTTTGGCCGCACAAATGTTGCTCATAAATTGGCTCTTGGCTCGTTGAAGCAAAGAAATATCTTTGTGACAGTATGGCGACCCAAACGTGCGCATAATAAGTCCACGTAGGTAAGACAAGAGCATAGTATAGTTGCTGTAGTACTTAACATTCTGTATAATAAAAGCTATCATAAAATTATTGCTTAAACGCGACGCAGATAGTGCCATCTCGCCAATATGCATGCAGAATTTTAAACCTGCTGCAAAACAACGCGCATCTCCAAACTAGATTAGCGGCCTAATTTAGGCGCGTAATTTCAAAATGCACTCCCCTTTCAGTAGAATGTATTTTGGAATGGAAATTAACATTTCGTTTATTGTGCACCACTCCGGTGCGCAGTTTATGCCTTTGGAGCTCCTGCTCCGTGTAGGTGTCGTCGGTGTGAATCTTTGTGCACAATTTAAGTTAATTTTGTCAACTTTCTCGTACGTGCATCGTAGATGGTGCCCTCGCGCCCATTTTCGAAACCGATATACTACCCAACGCAATAGAAACAAATCCCGTATCGACCAGTCTTTCGCAAGGGCCTCGCGACGATACGGCAATGAGAAAAAGACACCCTTCTTCTTTCGTATGTAGCACCTGATGCTAAGCTGGAATATCAGACACAAAGTGTTCTGTTTCGCAACACCCTATCTTAACACGTTTCACAAGGTCACAGCTAATTATCAGACCGCCTGGCAGATATTCGATTGTCTCCAGTGTAGGCGATGTTTGGCTGTCCGCAAGCCAATAGCATATATCAGGTGACGCTGGTAGACAATGGCAGGACGGAACGGGCAAGGGTTCGGCCCCTGCCAACCTACAGGGTCAAAGGTCCCAGAAAAGTTCAGGCCTGTGGGTATCACTTGATAAGTTAGTTTTTCACGTATCGTCGCCGACTAAATACTACGAGGTTGGTACGCCTTTGACTTCGTGTTCGATCGAGCAAGGCGATGTCGGGGCCATAGGGATTTTTTATCTTGGGATAGTTTTTATATTTATGCGCATAACCTACTATTTCCTTAGAGTAAAGGACACTAATCTAACCTATTTCCAGGCCTACAAAGACAGATATATCACTTATTTATAGCCGCGCGTACAGCTATATATATATATATATATATATATACGAGGGAAACTCAATCCGAGACCTTGGCGTAACCATGGCTCCAAAATTATATTGTTAGATACACATAACTAGCAATGTTCGATCTGTGCCACTCTTATGCAACACAATGTTTAGATGCTTTATCATAGAGAGCCTGGCATTTTATACCCATTGATATCGTAGATTGGGTGTATCAGAATACAATTATTGTTGCGAAATATGGCGACCATCATATCTAAGATGATGCAATCCAAATGTTTACGCAGAGTGTCTGCACGTTGAACGAATCGGGAAAACAAATAACATATTGCACTATTTTAATATTCGTCTATAACCTTAGAAGCCATAACTTCTGTCGAAACTGTAAACAAACAGGTTAATAGTATGCATGACACGACTGCTTATGGCATTAATTTGCGAGATTGACGAAGCTTTATGGTGTAAATTCTGCGAGTTTGTGTATATTCTATACTGTTGTAACCATGTACCCCTTGGGCTAAATAAATATGTTTTGACGTGACCCTATGTATATGTGTATATATATATATATATATATATATATATATATATATATATGTAATATAAAAATCCGTTTTGTAGGCCTTTAAGTAGATTTCCCTTCTAACCTGCGTGTATACGAGCTCGTACACAGCATAACACACATTGAGGTGTATTTGAAGACAGACTAAAAAGCATCCCATTATGGCTCACTTTAAGTTCAGAAGCGTACGTATACATATTTTTTTACACCAATATGTGTTTATTCATTTATCAGTCATTCATATTATAAAGCAGTTAACAAGGATTACAACCACGTATGCGGTTTGATATCATGCATTTAGTAATTCGTTTGTCTTCACGATATATTCGTATAAACTTTACTAAACAAATCTTGACACTAAGATGAAAATGCAAACAGATTTTTTTTCTTGCGGGCGAAGAGGAAAGGAAAGAAATGACGGAGACTGTTTTCATGAAATGACGGAGACTGTGATTAGCCTGCAGCTTCTTGCTGGTTTTAGGCCAATTAGGTTTTGTTGCATCTTGTTAGTCCTACCGGTCAGCTACCCGGTGTTTCGTTTTCTTGGCATAAGACTTCATAAAAACATGTTTGTCGGTTGTTTTTCCAAAGCCAGCAGTGGCCACGGGAGGAACTACAGGTTGACACTTGACTCCCGGCGGTCACGAGACACGGACGCGCTTCCATGTCGCTCATCGGGCTCTGCGCGACAATTACTGATGCCAAAACGCACACAACTCTTCACAAAACCGCCTAGCACGAAGGTCCTATATAGCGGCAAAGTCTAGGAGACTAAACTGTGTCGCGGAGCGGACATCTGTTCACGGCGACACCTAGCACGAGACTACAGCGCCCGGGCCGCTCAATAACCCCTAGCAAAGCATTCGCTCTGATGAAGGCCTCTGCCAGTAGGCTGTCATTCCCGCTGCGCCAAAGCCTTCTAGCTTTCTAGAAACTAATGCGAGTGGGTCTCCACAGCTCCGACCAAGCCTTATGCTCACGCATTGTTCTCTCGTTGCTTTCCATCTTTCAGGTCTTGTCTATTAGAACGGCGGCCTCATCAGCTATAGGGCTGTCTCAAGCCATACACGCTGCCGATCCGGGCTGCCAGTGATATGGCCGCGCCGGGCTCCGAGAGCACACAAAAGCCGACATCTCCCGGTCGGTCGACGTCCATAAATCATCGACCAATTTCGGATTCAACCAGCAGTCGGGCAATCACGACTCGCGTTGAAAAAAAAATTTTCATATATTTCTCTCTTTGCATCTTGGCTAGCCTACGTATAGAAGTAACATTGTATTTCGTAAATACGGCCGTAACGACGGCGTATAGTAGTATCTCGGTGGTGGTTATTTGTGTCATTTTTGTTGTTCTTCTTAACAGTCATAGGCGGCATTGCAGCGCTCGCTGTCGTTAGACTCGTCCGTCTTTGCCGCTATGCTATTATCGCTGTCATTACTAAATTTTGCATAGCCATGATTACTCATCACCCTCATCATTATCATCATCCTCGTCATCACCATCATCATCATCATCCTCGTCATCATCATCGTCGTCATTATTTCCCTCAACAGACCCCGTAATTGAGCTCTCACGGTAGGGGCGCTAAAATTGTATGCTATGGCACGTTCGCTAAACGTACACAGCAAAGACTCAAAGAAGTCGATTGCCCAGCGCAGTCAATACTCTTAGTAGTATGCAAATCTAAGCAACTAGGACCAACAAGGAGCACCGGCTCCTTGTGGGCACGTCGGTGCGTGTGCTCAGTGTGACGTGACCGTAACATAGCGTAGTACTTCCTACTCACCACTCACTATTAACAGAGCTCTACAGTACAATTGCGAGGCATGCCAGATGAAGGCTGCTTTTATTGCTTCGGCAAGTATTGACTAGGCCGATGCTAATAAATACAAATAAATATAAATAAATAGAATATCTGCTGTTACATTAACAACGACGGAAACGACTTTACACCATAGCACATTAATATTGTATAATAAACATAGACGAGAACACCGTAAAACATAATTTGCAGTACCAATAACCGTGCCAAGTAATACGTATACTGGACTAAGCTGCAAACGCGGTAAAACAACGCGCACAATTTAGCACATTTTTGAAATGCTACACTGATACCTGGTTTAAAAATGACTATCCTAGAGACTTACTGTCCACATGCTTTATTAGATATATATATATATATATATATAAAGAAACTTGACGGTCTCACTCGAGCCATTTATCAGCAACACACAGGCAAAACTTTGCGCCATCCGGTGGCAATGTTCATTGTAGAAGTTTAATTCAAAGAACAATAGAACACGAGGTTAGGCAATTTTTAATGACCCGAAAATGAAAGGGCAACGAATTTGCAACAAGCTCTGTGTTGAAAACCAAACCATATTTTCTAAAGTGGTGGAAATGATATAAATCGTTTTTGTGGACTTGAAATCTGCTTTTGACACAGCGTCACGGAAACTGGTTGCAGATAAGCGTGCGTCCCTCGAAGTACCGGTCACATTTCTTCAGCTAATTGCCTCAGTCTTCAACTAGAGATATCTAATGGATCACCTATAACAATCTTGACTGTGATATTGTATGCAAAGTTTGTTACAAAACTGTTAAATTTCCAGCACATGATTGTCGGTCGGGATTTGTCCGAATAGAGGACCCTGGATTGCTTCAGAAAGTGATTACGTGAAACGAGTGGGTAATTGGCTACCGCATCGAGACTAGAGTCCAATCCTCCCAGTGATGGTTCCAACGAGAGAGTCTATCGAACAAAAATCAGAGAGAGCATAAATAAATTTGACTGTTTGTTTCAACTACAAGGGAATCATTATTTCACGAAGTGGAGATCAAGGGGGCATTAGAGGTCATCAAACGGTTGGCCATCAGTGGCACACAGAGAAGGAGATAAAGGTTGACGTAAGATCCAAAAGAGCAAGCAGGGCAAAAGAAAAGCGTAGGAGCAATATTCCTTTTGAACGGGTTGCCGTGTTAAACAGGAGAGGAGGGAGGCGAAGAGGAAAGTGGGAAGAACTATATAAGTTACTAAAAATAAGGTCTGTCGATATCATGATAGTAACGGAAACGCATTTGTGTGGGATGGAAGTACCACCGGGTTTAAAGGAATACAATTGGCTTGGTACCAATCGGAATACGGGCAATGGGGAAAACAGATTTGGGGGAGTTGGGATAATAACCAGAGATGCTATTTCACGCAGGAAGTTGAGATTGCTAAAATGAAGGATCGGGTGGTTATAGAAATACACCTGGAAGGGACGATATGGGCAGTTATGGGGATATACAGAGCGCCAAGCAACACGGAAGAAGAGGATGAACAGCTATTTAAAAGAGTACATAAAGTAATTGAGGAATATCAGGATCAGGGAGGGATAATATGTCTGGGAGATTGGAATGCGCATATCAAACAGCTGGATGGACGAGAAAACAGAGCGGGCAGTAGATTTGGACCCGCGTGTGGAAGAGAGATATACATACATGCAGGGGGATAAAAAGTCATGCGTAGATTATGTACTGACGAAGGGAAAAATAGCTAAATGGGTAGAGGAAATCAGGATAGATGAAGAGAAAACACACAATGTTGGAAGTAATCATAATTGGGTAGAAGTGAGCGGAAGGAAGAAGAAGCCAGGGCGCGTAGTTGTACAAAAGAAATCTCTGGATAAACACAAGCGGGCGCAGAAAGTAGAATACATAAAACAGCTCTTAATGGCAAATAGAGAAAGGCTAGTAGACGAGATGCATAGGAATATTAAAAACGCATGAAAATTGCTGTAAGATAGGGAAGGGAATTAAAAAGGGAGGAGAATGAGGGTGGTGGAATGATCAAATAAATAAGGCAATCATAGAGCGGAAAAGATGGAGTAAGGAGCATAGAAAATGGGAAAGGACGCAGACATGGCAGAAGCTTATTGGAAAAGTTACAAGGAAGCTGAGAACAAAGCTTAATTTTTAATACAAGATGCAATTAAAAATACAGACGAGAGGGAATTTGGGGAACAGGATTTTGGGGGCCCCCAAGGGCCAGCGAGCAAAGCGGTTTTGGGACTATGTCAGACAGGAAAATACAAGAATGGCAAATAACCAGGATAGAACATACATAACAGATGAAATAGACACCGCGTTACAAGCACAATTTTTCACGCCTAGCGTGAACAGTGTAGAACGAACAAGAATTAGCACGGAGATTACAACCACAACAGATGAGATCGAAGGCGTGGTAAAGAAAATGAATCCAAAAACGGCGTGTGGTCTTAACGGGATTTCAGTAAGAATTTTCCAGGCGTTGGGAAAAATGAACGTGTATTATCTAACGAAGCAATTTAATAAAATATTTAGAGGGGGCAGAATACCGGAGGGTTGGCGCAAGGGAAGAGTTTCTCTTCTTCCCAAGGAGGGGGCAGATAATGACACTTAAAAAAATAGGCGAGCAATCACAATTACACCTATAGCGTATCGAATATTTATGCAGGTCTTTAAGAGTAGAGTGCAGAGTATTCTAGAGACAAATGAGAAAATAAAAGAATGGCAGTGCGGATTTAGGAAGAGGTATAGGCTAGATGATCATCTTTTTTTATTAAGTCAGGTTGTGGAAACATCGAGATTGCAGGGACAAGGATGTGTGGCAGGATTTTTAGATCTTAAAAAAGCATATGACATGGTGGACAGAACAAAGTTGTATCAAATCATGTTAGAGGAGGGTTTGGAGAGAAGCTGGGTGGAGTTACTAGAAGAAATTTATAGGAATAACACGATAAGAATAATAATAGCAGCCGAACAATGAGTTTATAGTTGCTAAAGGGGTCAGACAAGGCTGTCCGTTGTCATCGGTGATTTTTTATGTATATAGAGAGAATAGCGCAAATGATTAATAGAACGGGTTTGGGGTGGCAGATAAGAAAAAAGGGTGTATATATCAAGACACCCGTGCTGCTTTTTGCTGACGATATGGTAATGTTAGGGCGGGGTACTAGCGAAGTTAAACAAATGTTGAATGCATGTGGGGAAGCAGCGGAGGAACTGAGCATGGCGCTTAATGAAAAATAGAAAGCTGAAAGAAGAAGAAATGCAGTAAGGTGTAAGGGCCTCTGGGGGTTTAATAAATATATAGCAACAAAAAATATATGGAAGGCCATGTATGTACCAGGATTGACCTTTGCTAATGCCTCTCTGGTCCACAGCGCAGGGTTGAGGAACAAGTTAGAAACAATACATAGAGGGGTGATAAGATTTGGGTTGCCGTTTTAATTGCGCCAGGGAATTTCTTGAGAGGGAAGGGGGAATGTGATTATTTATACCAAAGGAAGTACAAAGTAAGCTTAGATTTAGTAGTAGGATTGAAAATGCTACAAATAAAAGATGGTTTTAAACAGATGCAGCTGGTAAAGACGGCACTTAGGATTAAAACGAAGCGGGATCGCAGAGTAGAGTTCGCAGCTAGGAAGATTGGGTACAATTGTCAGCAATGGTCAAGAGCGAGGGTATCAGAGAAAATGGTGAAATTAAAGGTAAACAAGTCATATACAGACAAATGGAAATTGGCGACGGGCTCCAAATCAAGTTTCGCAACTATATATGGAAAGGAAAAGCGGGAAAGGGGCGGGGTAGAATGGGTATACGATAATTCAAGGGCGAGTGGGCTATTGGCAGATGCCAGGGCAGGGATGTTGAATACAAGGATACATAAAGCTAAATATAAGGAGGGGCAAAGTACAGAATGTCGAGCATGTGGGCTAGAGAAAGAGTCAATCGAACATGTTATTAAAGAATGTATAGCCTTAGGGGGGGAGCAGAGATATAGAGCTGTCGGAGGCCCTAGCTCTAGGACCAAATGTTAGAAATGACCTGGTCGATATTACAAAGAAGAGGTTGTCACAATGGAAAGCAATACTCATTAAGTATTAAAATAGACATGGATTATATGGATCCGTAGGTAATATATATGCTGCCGCTCTAAGCGCCCCTGATATAAAGGGTGACATGTGTATTTAGGTATACATGCCAAGCGAACATTAAATCAATCAGTCAATCATATATATATATATATATATGTGTGTGTGTAATTTACAAAATAATTTGGCATGGCTACAATTCATGTATAAAGCCTCCAGTAGAGGACTGTAAACTTGTAGAAGATTACTTACCGTTTTCATCGATAAATCAGCCGAGAGGGATCCATAAAGCTACATATGTTGAACAAACGTAGAACTATAAAAAAAAAAATATATATATATATATATATATAAGGTGTTACGAAATGGTCTGATATCTTAAATATATTATAAAAACCAGAATGTTTTAATCACGTACTAATTTTAAAACTTATTATTCATTGCAAATATATTGCGATCTCAAATACAATATTGGTAAAATAATGAGCTTTTTGATTTTTACAAGCTGTATACGGGTCACCAATTTACTTCGCTGATCTGAACATTTTAGCGTATACGTTTTTCTTTCAGAGAAAAATGGGCTTTCAATCGCCGTTCATTTTGTTGCAATCAGACTTTACTCGCATCATTTCTGTCCAAATTCGACCACAGACAAAAATATCACTCTGCGACAAATCTAGCCATTCATTCTGGCTTTTTTGAGTGAGGCGAGTTATATAAAATGGGTTTAGGTCCTAATGTAACTCCCTCGTTCTACGCACTCCAGCCTCCGTCACCTTGGAGCTGGTGGGGCCATGGGGTCGTCTGACCACTACAGAACTGGAAGTTCGTCGTTGAATCGTGATCCACTCGACGCCGTCGTTCATGCCAACTATTGCGCAGCGCTGAAGGCCAATAAAAACGATGCTAGATTAAGAGCTCGAGTAGCACAGGCACAGCTGGCTCTCAGGGGGATGTTTCCGCAGCAGCCCGTATACTAATTTCCACGGATTTGACGGTTCCATAAGACTGCAACACGCGTCACGCACTTAGCGAGAAACATCCGCATATGCTAGAAATATTGACATACCCGCCGCCGCCTCAAGACGTTCTCTCAGTCGATGAATTCGACATTTCTCCAAGTGAAGTCCGATCAACAATCCAGAGTTTCCCATATAGTTCGGTGGCGGCCCTGACGGTCTTAAGCCCAGAGACTTAAAATATACTATTAAATAGGGCAATCAGAAATGCCCTTTTCTCCTTGCTCTGACGCACTTCTGTAACCTTGTTGTGAATGGCGAGCTACCATAAGAAGTCGTCCTCAGTATTTTACTATATATACCGAGCCAGATGGCTTAGTGGCAAAATCTTTTGCCTTGCATTCGGGAGGCCTGGGTTCGAGACACAGACCGGCCACTCTTAAATTTGTTTGCATGGTTTCCAATTTAGACAAGGTAAATGCCGGAGTGGATTAAACATTAGCCATGACATGAAAAACCGTACACGGGCTTAAGCCTTACGGAAAAACGTAAACAAAAAAATAGTATTTTATATGGAGCTAACCTTATAGCGTCAAACAAAACGACAGGGTATCCGTCCGACGGCATTCAGGAATAATTTACGGCGACCAGCCTGCAAGGTACTCGCCCGCAACAATATGGCGCCGATTTTCGACAAAATTGCTCCTATTAATTTTTTTTATATAACATACATATTTATTTTACATATATTCAGTACAAAACATGTCTCGACGCTCGCAATGGGCCTTAAGGCCTGTGGCACGAACAAACTGGGTTGTGGAGTTAAGGAGAACTGCGAGGCTGCTGCTCACCCCGCAAGTCTTCTAATTCCCTAAGAAGGGATACGATCATTAATGCTAGTCATTGATCATCCATCTCTTTGGGGGAAGAAATCGCTGTTTAAATTCGGTTTACAGTAAGGAGACCATTTTGGCCAGGTGACGTGTCAGTTGTTTTCCATTCCGGAGTCAAAATGTAAGCCTTGGTCTGTATATAATGGGATTATCGGTGGTATAATGGATTCCGCTCTTGGTTATGTTCAGAAAGTAATTGATTTTGGTGCCGCCTAAAAATTGCAGCTTAATGCTTCACACCGCAGTCGAACACAAATCTTAACGTCCTGGTCGTTAGACTGACGGGCTGGGACTATTTGACTTGGCTTTGACTGAACCCGGACAACAATCTTGACACCGTGCTGTCAACCCCAGAGTTCAGGACCGTGTGCAGCATTAGCTTACCCATGTTCTAGTGGCCACAGCGCCGTAGGTGATGCGATCGCCAGAGCTTTCATAGAGACGGACTTTGCCGTGTGTGACATGCGTGTTAAAATTACAATCTTAGACCAGATGGCAGCACACATTTACGTGGCCATCTCCCGTACCGTAGGCGGCGTTGCACTCAAAGCGGAGAAGGACAGAACTTATACGACAATTGGCCAAATCATCGAGATATCAAAATAAGAAAAAAAATATTTGCGTAAGTGAGGCAGCCTCATAAATTCAGCGCTGCAACGCAAGATTGATTCTTGAGACGCTCCTGAGGGCCTTGGAGGAAGTGTTTACATCATAGGAGTTCAATCTGTACATTTACCAGCTGGTGATAATAAAAATTACTATTATTATTATTATTATTATTATTATTATTATTATTATTATTATTATTATTATTATTATATACACAATACGACGCGACGTAATATTAGAAGAAGTAAGACTACACGTACCGGAACTCTTTCCACTTGTATGGCAATGCTACAGGGACCCTTCACTTCTATCCTGGTGTGACAAAGAGCCACTTAAATCAACAAATGGAGTGCAACAAGGGGACCCACTAGGCCCCGCCTTGTTCAGTCTGGGTATCTCCAGTCTAGTGGCACGAATGAGAAGCCCATTGAACATCTGGTATCTGGATGATGGTACATTAGGAGGACCGGCAGAAGTGGTGGCCGCTGACATACTTAAGGTAATAGAGTTTGCAAATGAAGGAGGAACAATCCTTAATCTTTCCAAGTGCGAAGTTATAACGGTTGGGGGGGACACCCAGGAACGAGACGAAGCACGCAAAACCATTGCTGCCGTTCTACCAGGCTGTAAGCAAGTTAACCCGGCCGAGTTAGAAGTTCTTGGGGCTCCACTTAGTCCACAAAGTATCTACAAGACCTTAACAGAAAAACGCCGGGCGTTGCTGCAGACACGGCCTCGTTTGTTGGCCATGCACTCACAAGCTGCACTATGTCTTTGGAGATATAGTTTAGGTTCCCCGAAATTCAACTACACATTGCGCACCTCACCGACAAGCCAATGTCCCGACGCCCTGCAAGTGTATGACGACTCTACGAGAGACATACTGAGTGAAGTCCTTAACATCGATTTCACGGACGATACGTGGCGAAGAGCAAGCCTCCCCATAAGAGAAGGTGGACTGGGTGTTCGATCAGCAGTAGAATTGGCACCCATATGTTACGCAGCGTCTGTGCTAGAATTCAGCCCGCTGGCAGAGGCGCTAGTCGACCCGAGTGCTCACCACCGGCTGCACATAGCTAAGCAGGAGGCAGAGTCGCTTGTCAAGCTGAAGTTGGATCCAGGTCCTTGGGAGAAACGTGTAACGCAGAGAGTGCTTGATAACTACAGATGTAAAGTTATAGCCCGTGAGATCACCGAAAGCCTTGAGTCTTCTACGGAGAAGGCAGTCTTCTTGGCCGCACGAGACACCTTCAGCGGTGGATTCCTTAGGGCTCTCCCGTCGCCACAGCTCGGCACCATGCTGGACAACGTCTCATTCCGCATGGTGTCGGCTCTCAGAATCGGCGGGTCGATATGCGAACCACACATTTGCAAGGCCTGTGGAAAACCAGTAGAGAAGAATGGCCTCCACCCGTTGAGCTGCATTAAGAGCCAAGGTCGGGCTCCCAGGCACACAGAAATAAATGCAGTGATTCAAAGAGCTCTCCGGAGGGCGGGAATACCTAGCATGCTGGAACCCAGACTAGGACTTCATGACGATAAAAGGCCCGACGGTGTCACTATTCCGCCGTGGAAAAAAGGCAAATGCCTGGTTTGGGATGCGACAGTCTCCTGCACAATCGCACCGTCTTATGTGTGCCACAGCGCTACCGAGGCGGGATGGGTGGCCGAACACGCAGAGAAAGAAAAGTGGCGTAAATACACAGAGTTAGAGTCTAGATACAATTTCGTGCCGATTGCAATGGAGACAATGGGCCCAGTCAGCAGAAGAACAAGGACATTATTAAAGACTTAAGTGATCGAATACAAGCAAACACCGGAGATGCACGCGAAGGCGACTTTCTGAGGCAGCTGCTTTCATTGGCAGTTTGCAGAGGAAACGCCGCGTCGATATTAGGTGCGATGGGCTGACGACAGCAAGAAAGAAACTATAAAATAATGAGAATACACATTCACACCTCACAATTGTATTGTCCTAACACTTATTATTATTATTATTATTATTATTATTATTAATTTTAATTAATTCAATTATCATTCGTAGAGTCAGTTTTTAATCAGTCGCGCACCGTAGCTCTTGCTACTGGTGCGCTGCTGACACGTCCGACACGCGATGTGCCGTGAATATGTGAGCACAACTATGAAGCTCAAGCCGCCTCGCTGACGCAACGACCGACTGCGGCGCCCGACGAACTCCGGTGCGACATAACGGTACGACCAAAAACTGCTATTCTATGGTGTACGCACGATGCAATTACATTTTTTTACTGAGAGTTTTTGCAGCACACATTTTTTTGGGGCAGACACACTCTGGGCGGTGGTGGTCACGCTCTCGTTCGAGGAGGAGGAAGCAGGAGGCGTCATGCCGTTGACCCTTTGTCGGCACGCCGCGGCAGAAGTAGTTTCGTAAGCGGTGGACGACACAGTCGACAATCGGCAGTCCGAGCGCGATACAATCTCTGCCATCTATCTCTACCCATATATGCACGTGCGTATCTGAGTGACGACGTAGCGACTTCGGAGACTCCGTCAGACCCCCCCCCACTAACAACAACGCCTGTCTGTCCGTACGTGAAGTACGATAGGAGCCGCCTTCCGCGACTTCGCTTCAGGCACTTCGTTCAGGTATGCGGTCTATTGAGCAGGCTCTTTCAGCTGGTTGAATATGAGTATGCGAGCAACAAATGCTGCAGCATAACTAACTACTCTGCTGCCTACGCAGAAACCCACGCACATCACTAACTGTTGTCGTCGCCGCCGACGACGACGACGACGATGAGGACTATTGCCACCCACCCATGTGTCTCATGTGTCCCTTTATCCGTTGCCCATTGTTTTACTCGCAATGATCAGAACGATCGTACAGAAATAGAGATTTACAAGCTGGACAGAAACCTACGGAATGGCTCTAAGCTACATTTATTTGGCCAGCTCTTTCTTTCTCTCTCCGCCCCTCTCTCGCGCTCTCTCTCTCTCTCTCTCTCTGCGTCTCGCTTGTTCGCTGTATTTAGCAAACGGCTTGCGTGGGTGACGGTTGTGCGTACTCATGCATCGCGCATACTAGGATATGGGACGGGGGGAAAAGCGGGGGGTATTAAAGGTGTCTGTTAGGGGTTGAAGCCTATGAGGTGTCCGGGCGACAGAAGAGCGCTGTGGCGCGTGAGACTCTATTGTATATATATATATATATATTTATTTATTTATATATACGCATATATAAGGGCTACAGAAAAAGTTTTTTCGGTTTTGTCTGTAGAGAATCATTAAAAAAACCGAAAAAACTTTTTTGTAGACCCATACAATATATATCTATATGTATATACGCATATATATAAGGGCTACAAAAAAGTTTTTTTCGGTTTTGTCCGTAAAGAATCATTAAAAAAACCGAAAAAAACTTTTTTGTAGACCCATACAATATATATATATATATATATATATATATATATATACGCATATATATACAGGGTCATTCGTATCAAAATGTACTTCTTTCGAGGTTTGATAGAGCTCGGCAAGAAAATAATTTTTCCCTATGGAGGGAGGACGCGGAAACATCTTGTTTAGGAGGGAGAGTGAGGTTTATAAAGGCAGTTATTCTGCCTTTTTTCACTTACATAGCTGTGCGAAATCTACGTTTGCGGGAGAACGCACGTAGGAACCAATTATACCGGCGTGTTTGGCACACAAACATTCTGCGCAACGGAAGACATTTCATTAGCTTGCGTAGTGAAAAGCGAATAGCCAGATTAATCAAGTCATAAAAAGTTGATATGTTACGTTAACGCTTTTTCATGAAAAATCGTAATGCCTACCATTTTCGTACCAAAGTGATGATTCTGCGTTACGTAGTTGACAAGTAACTAAGCTTTTTCGACAGTCACAGTTGTTATGTTTTACGTGCAAGTTTTCACGTTCAGAACCGTAACATTTTGCCAAGACGTTTCCGCCCCCTCGATCCACTAGGAAAAATTATTCTCTTGCCGAGTTCTACCAAACCTCGAAATTTGTACCTAACTTTCTAATACACCCTATGTAAGTATGCACAGTTCGGTTTCGATATGGCCATCGAAAAAGCATAGTTACTTGAGAACTACGTAACGCAGCACCATCACTTTGGCACGAAAATGGTGGGCATTAAATTTGCTATTGCGTGATAGTGGTCTTTTGGATATACATTTTCGGTCGTAATGGAAAAAATTTACGCTTTTTCACAAAAAGGCGTTATCGAAACATATCGACTTTTTATGACTTTCATTAATCTGGCTATTCGCTTTTCGCTACGCAAGCTAATGAAATGTCTTCCGTTGCGCAGAATTTTCCGCCAAACACGCCGGTATAATTGGTTCCTACGTGCGTTGACTGGTTCTCCCGCAAACGTAGATTTCGCACAACTATGTAGGTGAAAAAAGGCAGAATAATTACCTTTATAAACTTCACTCTCTCTCTCTCCCCTAAACAAGACGTTTCCGCCTCCTCCCTCCATAGTGAAAAATTATTTTCTTGCCGAGGTCTATCAAACCTCGAAAGAAGTACATTTTAATACGACTGACTCTGTATACATATATTTGCCGTCCTATGCCTTCACCCATCCAAAAGAATCTGCAATATTGTCTAACCTTGCTGTTTGACTGTTGGATGCAGACTAAACAAAGCACAAATACACATGCTTTTTTGCTTCCAACAGTCACAATTTCAATAGCATAGCAGTTTTTAAGGCGTTGACGTTCCTGGCTTTACCTTCCGAATAAAGTTGGTGTCGTATTATCAAGGCAGCGATAAAACTTCTGTACAAGTAACTATCTGAACGTGAACGCTTCTTGTATAGCAAGAATGATTAAGTTTTGCATCATGTTGCCTATTTGCACATTTTCTGGGAATACGGCTCGGAGGGCATTATTGCTTTATGCGGGCACATTAGTGTTGTGTGTACTTTCTACAGTCTACGTACGCCGTGTGTTCCAAGAACATTTAAAACCACTACACTGGTGGTGCTCTAATAATGCGACCGATATACGCATTCCCTCATTCTCTTAACTTTTAATGGGTCAAAACATTAGTGCATTAGCTCGGGTTCAGCGTGCCAATTTAACCGATGAGTGTTTTTTAATCAAATGATCTAAGAAACCAGCTTTTGGTGTTCTCCAAAGCCGTCGCCTCCACAGAGCACGCTATTCTTATTTATGATTTCTAAGACAAGATTTTAAGATACGACAAGGAACCGGAATATTTGACTAACATCAGTTTTCCTAATAATGAAGCAACGGAACATAGTGCTAGTGTGGATTCTCCCAGATTTAGTTCGTTGATTAGCATAGTAAGAAACGGTACAAATAGTTCAAACATGCCAAGGGTCCTAATAACTGCGCTCTGTCGTGCTTAGAATTAATGCATTTATGGTCAAGATCTAAACACGCGTCTTACTACCAATATAGCTTAAGATCGTCTTCATACTTAACATATTTAACATGCTGTAGAAGGTGAATGTCCATCTCCAAGACAGGGATCGAACATACCGGTAGTGACAGTCAGCTTTCGGAAACCCCCCAATAAAGCACGGAGGGCTGGTGTGCTTGTGTCTGAATGAGGGATTATTTAAGAGAAATTTAATCTTACGAGTAAAAACGCGTAGTCTGTCTTATAAAAAATGTCTCAATTTTTCTAAGATTTTTGCGATTCGGCCAAGGAAAATCATCTTAAGCGTATAAAATTTGAGGCCCTATGCTTCTTGTCAGTTTTTATATGTCCACTCGTTATTGTCGTTGTTGTGTAATTAGCAACTAAGTTTTCACTACTGTCTTGTTGAGAAGTTGACTTCCTTCCGTATATTTCTCGCAAATTACTTTAGTCCCCTATAGCCGAAATTATCATGCTTTAGCAACAACCCCTAGACGTTGGCTGTTGTTTTTAAAGCGCTAAAATAGCGTCTTCAGTGGTTCCGCAAGAAAAAAATTACTTAAAAGGATAGTTGATATCTTATCAAACATGGACTTTGGTTGAGTCCGTGCCTCGGCTGGCTCGAGCATGTTTTTTCGGAAAAGGGTATGCGCAAATCCAAAATGCCCATTGTGGTCTAACCGTGCGACTGTTTCGAGACGATTTCAAAACGCAAAAATGTTGTTAAGTAGATCTAGATTTGATAGAAAAGAACAACTCTTTGTATCGTATTTAGAACGTCCGAGACTTGAGTTCAATAACTGATTGAGCCATTCTCTTTAATGCGACAGTTGAGATCGCTTTAAAAAATACAGTACGCGACAAATGCTGTATCTTTCTCTGGGATGAAAAATTTTACTCTTGGAAAGGCCCTGTATAAGCGTTCTGGCAATTGACGCCGGCTGGTAAAGGAGGAGAGGCAACACACAGTATTCGCGCCACTGCACGTTTTTGAGTTGAAAATACTTAGACCTCGCTTTTGTATAGTTTTCTAACACGTATATCATTTTATGGATAGCTTGCGGCCACTTACTATAATCTACGGGCCCAACCCTAGAACACTAGCGCATTTTGTTCTGGGCATTATTAACGCTAAATCTAACTATTTTATCTTGCCCTTGACAAAACTAGCTGACTACTTTGTTTCTAGGTATTCCCAGAATTGATCTGCTAATCGTGGGTGCTTCTATGTCCAGATTAGAGAACACTATTACTTCGATTTATATGTATTTATTTAAGCTTTATTCACCATATATGCATCCTTACCGTTGAGACAATTTCGCTTTATGCTCATATATTGGTGATATTCATGGCACGTCATTCGGCGCGCAATTGTGCAATTTTTTATCTTTTGTTTTTCTGTGTTGATTGCAGATGGTTTTTACTCAGCATTTTGTAATTCCGTTAAATAAAACTGCAGGTGATGTCGAGATTTTGCTCAAAATGCGTGGGGGTTTAAGATTCGCGAGTCCAGCTACGGACAACTTCGATTGTTTGGATTACGGAATCTTGAACATATATATATATACATCCTTGTCCCAATATTCCCGCGTGAATATTTTATGCATATATTTGCACGCATTTTGATACGCAGCCTTATTTTAGATAGGACTCGTGATTCTAGGTCATGCAAATGTGTACAACTAACAGGATGAAATTAAAACCTTATAAACGACAATAATAAAATAGCGAGCATGTAGAAACAATGTCATACTCTACTTATTCTAACAATCGTATTGTCTACAAATACTCAGCAGTAAGCTGAACGGCGCCCTATTGCCGGCTGCCAACGCCTTGTCAACACCCTATCAAGTGGCTTTGTTGCAATAAATTGTTTTGGATTAAACGTCAAAATAGAGCTAAACAATAAAATTGGGTAGATGGAAGCGCTGAAATGGCTCAATGCAGCTAACCCGGCGCGGACAATAAACTTGTAGGATGGAAATTTCCGACTAGCCAGTGGCAAACAATACCAGCTCCTTGCTCCAGGCATGACGCAAACTACCTGTAAGAGTAATCATTAGATAATCATGCTAATTTTGATATGGAGAACTCAGCACGACTCGAACGAATTATTATTATTATTATTATTATTAATATTAATAGGTTTCTAAACGGAAGTGTATGTAAAACGTTTGCTACTATACTGAAAAAACAGCTATTATATGTCTATAGGCAGCATTTCGAAGCGGCCTTACGTCACCGAAAGGCTAACTAGAGGCGTACAAACGGAAAGCATACTCCTGCATCTGCATTTGCACGGGCTTTCTTGACAACTTGCCTTTGATAATTGCAACTCACTAAATTCACTAATGCTACTTCTTCACTAAATCTTTAACAAAAAATGGCCATTATATTCGAGCTAAAGAGTATATCAGAATACTCGTTTCCTTACTAGGAATGCGAGTAAGATGCTTGTCGGAGGTGCGTGACACTGTAGTTGCAACGTGCTTTCAGCAAGAGTCTCTAGAAACTTTCGAGCAGAAGTAACAACTATGTATGTAAAAATAAAGTGAAAACATGATTATGATGATGGCATATGTTGTGCTTGAATGCGTACGTAACCTTATTGTATGTATATGTCATACTACCCACACAGATGAGTAGAGCGGCACTTTCGACCCAGGCATTCATCGAGGTTAAGGACAAAAAAGCATGCTTAATATAGAATATTGCCTCAATCTGCAGAAATTGCTACAGCGGATTATTAGATTGTTTCACACAAAAAATGCCTGTCTAGTTTACAGCTAACACAAAGTTCAAAAAGAGCTTGTAATGCTGTTGACGTTTGAAACAGTTGCATATATGGCTTAATGTGACATAAGAAGATATGAAAAGAACGTATTTCGCCTAATATGACGTAAGAAGCTATGAGACAAAAACCTATTTTGCAGATCTTTACCAGGAAACCTTTAGATATGAATAGTATTATTATTGCTATTTTACGGAATCGATGTAGAGGTGCGGAATGGGAACACTCCATTTGACGCTTGCACATTCCGATCTAGAATAGCCTTTCTTTACGTATAGGCAAGTGGATGAATTTTACGGAATCGATGGGTTGGCGCGGGAAAGGGGAACCCTTTTCTCGTGACGTTTGCACATTCCGGTCTAGGATAGCCTTTTTTACGTCTAGGCATGTGGCTGATATGCACTCCCAAATCCTACGCTTGCTTAGTTGTCGTCTACATATTGTACGTTTGAATGACGTAACATGCGTACAAGTTGATACAAATATTGGTTATTTGTGTTGTCAGTTTTTTTATCTTTAGTTCACCTCGACCCACAATTTGCCTTACTCGTGGCGCGAGGAAGGCAACGACGCGGAAGGGGGCGACCTGAAAGAGAAATGCCTGGAAAAACCGAAAAATAAAAACATTACGCCTGAACAGCTCACACTCGATCCCCCGTTACGTTCGTTCGTAACGCATCCATACGTGGGAGTTTATTATTGATATATTTTCACATCTACATTTCAACGGATTAAAGTATACGGCTGCTTGGATAATATCGTTCGGCAAATAAGGCTGCATTTCAATTGATTGACATCAGGGTTGTTTTTTTCGTCTACTTGCTATAAAACGCAATCGTATTCGCTACGTTAATGTAAACGTGCACAGTAGCCGAACCAGTTAAAAAAGCTCGTTCTACTCGTAGCGTTGTCTGTCAGCTTGCGGCGTGTTATCGTTCAAATGAATATCGTTAGCATCAGAACATAATCATCACGATTCCAGCCGGCTGGTTTTGCGCGTGGGTTCATCACGCGACAGGAGAGGCCCAAAATAGTGGAGAGGCCCAAGATCGTGGAGTTCCGGGATAGTTCCCATGGCAGCAACCTTTGCATGCCAAGTCAGGGGGACGGGAGGCGAGGGTGAAGAAGTGAGGTCGAGTGAAGGGTCTTTCCGCACCACCGTTCCGCAGGGACCTCGTTGTGTGCAGTACAAAAAAAAAACAAATGAGATGCTGTACAAGCAAGATGTCAACGGGCATATCTCGTCATCCGCAGGCCTCGGCCCACGTCTGCTGGTTCAAGTGAAAGAGGGGGTTGATGATGATGATGATGATGGTGATGCTAACGATGAAAGTAAGACGGAACCGAGATCAGACGTATGTGCATGAGCGGTTATGACGATATGCAGGCTGTGGATCCTATGCTGGCTGTTGGCCCACGAGCCGAATACGTATGTGTTTATGAGTGTTTTTGTTTAACGAATATACATATATGCATGTGGCCGTTACGTGTGCGAATATGTCTAGACGAGTCATTTAAATTATTAGGCATATTTACACACAGAAATAACACTATTTGACACTGCTGTTGCCGCTATTCGGGTATTCGCAGCTGCTAGTGATCCTGCGATAGTTGCTCAGTACGTCTGCAGTCGATGTATCGTCTCGTCCGTTATGTTAATGTTGTCGTAATCGTATTAACTGCACTCACGGCTCACGGATTCGTTCGTTCTGCGTGCCGATGAAATATTTGTCGCTGCTTGGGAGTTAAGGAAACTGAAGATTTCCGTTGTCGCAAAATGACATGATGTGCTCGTTTGAGCTTCGTTGACTTCTAATCCTCTGCTCATCATGTTATCTTATATAGCTGCTAGTTCGTCTTTCGCTCGCCTTAAAATCGGCCGGGCATAAAAGAACATTACAGCAGAACGGAGCTTATTGCACCTGACGACCCGACAAGAGGTAAGAAGACGCCTTCGTAACGTATGCTAATGAGATCACTGCAACATCAGAACAAATTTTACCGCATAAGATTGGCCGAGTGTTGCTTCCCATACACACCGACGGCTCTGTCCATGCCAAACGCGGTTGAGCGTTCGTAGTTAAAAGGATTTTTAATTTTTTTATCATCTAAACTTTTAAAAAAACAAAATAAAGTGGATCGTGAAACCCTCTATCAGAATTTGGCATATATCAAAATGTAGTGGGGAGGTAGTCAGGGTATTAGATTTATCTCTTTATTTGGTGGGGAGGGAGTTGGTGTACCTGGAACAATATAATTATTTTTGTGTGACTATATCGTCATAGGAATATTTGTTAAAAGGTTGAGGGAAAGAGGTATTAGCTACAGCGAAAGCTGGCTGAGGCAGGAATGCGGTCAGACACAAAGTTTGTAAGAGTTCAATAGATATTAGGTTTCATTTGGGAGGAAATGTATGTGCAGAGGCTGATATTTACGAATGTTGTTCTAGTATATAGCTCGGGTTTATAAATAAAATTAGAAGGGATCAGTAGGAAGTAATTAGATTTTTATTGGGTGCCGTTTTAGTTGTAGCACATGGTTTCTTGAAGGAGAGGGCGGAATGTTAAAACTTATCGAAAGGGAAGTACAAAGTAAACTGAAATATAGTAGTAGAACTAGAGCATCAGATAATGGGTTATAAATATATAAGTGGTAAAAAGGCAATGGGAGTTAATACAAAATGGGACAGATGGCGGAACGTTTGGCAAGACAGATATGACTTAAGAGGTCAAAAAGAGAATGGCGCTTAAATAGCGAGTAGGCAAATTAAAAGTAGGATAAAGGCAGGCTAAGTATGTTAGACTCGAGGATGCGGCGGGCACGTTATGAGAAATTAAAGAGAACGGTTTGTTAGATATGCGAGAAAAGAGAGGAATCGGCAGATTCTCTAGAATTTGGAATTAGGGGAAGTGTTAGGATTAGGACTGGGTGCAGGAGAGAAACAGGTCGAAATTACAAAACAGAGACTATCCCGATAGAATGTGCTTTGCCCATAAGCGAGAAAACGTAAGCATGCATTATATGCATAATTATTAGCTGCAGCGTTATGCGCTGCTCTACGTGCGAAAATATTTCAAGTCGGTCGCTGAGTTAGCATATGTACATGCACACATAATATTTCAGGTTTATTTGCCATTAATTGGTAGTATAATAGTGTATTTTTTTTTCCAAGGCCTCATTATTATTATTATTATTATTTATTCAATATTTCGGTGTTTCCCTACAATGGTGGGATCTAAGTGTAGTTATAATATATAGTGTAGTTATAATAATAAGAATATATATTTTATCCGCTATACGGCAAGTAGTAGAGTGCGAGGAAATTTCATACACGGCTACGTATATGTTACTACAGGTACCTACGTCTCCGGAAAGCAGCCTGCGTAGGGCGGAACTCTCGATCCCACTAAAAGCCCAGTGATCCTCAAACCTCTATATATATATATATATATATATATATATATATATATATATATATATATATATATATATATATATATATATATCGTAGTATGAACACGTTCCAGTACCTTTTTTTTTAGATAAGATATTTTATTCCAACGTGAAAAACGATTGACTGTACCTTTCGTTGGGTAGAAGTAGTGCTAGTAACAGCATAGTAGTTTGCGAATATTGCCATACATCAGATAGGCAAGGGCTATATCATCCACATCACACACAATATAGCTCACCTATATTGACCGTCGCGTTCCTCGAGATTACTCGATATTACTTTTATTACACTTTTTTGTTTGCGAGACGCAAATTCCTATCTACTGCTATTTACAGTGCTCTAAGGTTTGTTGTGCATCGTCATGGACTTGCTGCCATTACGCAACGTGGACACAAGCAATTTCTAACAATATCAATAGCAACAACAACAACAGCTTTACAGGTACTATTCGAAATCCTGAAGATAAGCATAAACGCCGTTTTCCGGCATCGAGAGCGTTCCCCGTGACTGTGTAGTGAGCACTGCAGTAAACTACCCTTGATTGAGTTGAAGTAGTATTAAATAATGGTTCGAGCTCCTCGCCTCTTCCTGAGGCAATTTAGATGAGAGGGGTTTAGTGGCTATTATGCCAACAACATCGGCATCGAGTCCCACACCACCCGCTCAGAGTGTGCGTAAAAGCATGTTTCCCTCTCACCACAAAAAAAAGTAACTACCCGAAAAGCGGAAATTGTATAATGAAGATTCTAATAAAGACTGTTTAATGCCAGCCGTATTAACACTAGTCGTAGTAGTTAACGTATCAGCGAGAGTAGTGAATGAACAGCATTCATTCTGTCGCCCGTAATTTGCTGGTTAGTCGAGGCATGCCGAACAAGCCACGATACGAGGCTGGCCTACGCAACGACCCGTCACCGCTTAAGCCCGTCCGCCCGACCGGGGTCTCAGTCCATCTGTGGGTCGTCGGACTCTTAGTCTGATTTCGTCTGCCAAAATGTCTGTGTCAGCGTGACAGCGTTGTAGTACAGCCGAGGTTTGTTGTCTGTGCTTTGTGTGTGACCTCTACTTGCCCTTTGTTTCCAGAAAAATGACCGCGGACATCGGACGGGGATGCGTGCAGAAGGGGCGTCATTTCGACGCCGATTTCGACACGCGTTTTCTCCTTTTGGCCTATCCGGATGCAGGCGCGCGCAGGCAACCTGAAACTAACACAAGCAGTGGATCGGCTGTTGGTCGCCGTCATGACCTCGGGTCAGCCAGATTGTTTCGTGCTCCTGTTTATCTCGCTCTCTCCGCCTCTAGCTTTGCTCCGATCTATTTCGTTTTCTCAACGGGCGGTAATTCGGGCGGAACGATGTTAACGATTAGGTAGCAGAGAGACAGGGGAACTTCGTTTTAGCTTCTACAGTTAGGCTTTCAGCCTGAACCGGCCATTGTACACTTGACGACCACAGGCATGACCTAGAAGACCGTACCTTAGTGTTTCTCTACTACGATTCGGAATCGCAAGGCTTTCCCTCGTACGACTACTGTGTGTCCATTTGTAGCACCGGTACCAATACTGGAATAACCGTCACAACAACAACAGCAATAACAACAAATGTAGTAATAAAACATTGATAACAAAAACAACAACGGTAGGAAATTGCACAATTGCCACCGTGCGGGTAGGACGTGTGTTTGTATCGTGTTTCCAAAAAAGTACCACTAACTCTAGCTTAAGCGCGAAAATTCAGGGGACTAAATAGCTGCAAGTTGTCACGTAAAAAAACCGATTCTGACTTTTTGTCAGCTATTTAGTTGCCGCATTTTAAGGGTTACCGGAAGTAAGGAAGGCTGATTTAAATATCAAAATAATAGTTAAAGTGCAGTAAGTACCAGCAGCGGAAAGGTGTGCTTCATCGAGCAAACAAAATGTGCCAAACTGCTGGCAGCCACTAACAGCGACCAAAAGGCCAGCTTGATAAATATATACAAAATGGACAAGAGGAGGAGGTCAGGTGCAAGAAAACACGTGAGCAATGCTATGGAGCTCGATAAACTCCTTAAAAACGGCACAAAATCTTGTAAAATATTTGTGCCAGCAAACGCCAAGGAAAATATAAGAAGCGCGATAAGGGCTTAATATACTGCTTACAACTTACAATATGCAATTGTCACCAAAGAGGTATATATAGAGCTGACTGAATAATTGGCGCGGAATACCTATGGGAAGACGCGGCCAGTCATAGTCAGCATAATAGGGGAGTCATAGTCAGCTAATAGGGGAGTCATAGTCAGCATAATAGGGGAGGATAAGGCGGCTGGCTAACCTACTCTAGGCAATTAATTGTGTAAGAGAACTGCCAGTTCGACAAAGTGGGCCGATAAAAGCCCACCATGCCGAATAGATTTAGGAGAGTCAGACTCAATAATACGATAATAGACAACCTAAAGGGCCCTGACCACCTGACTCTTAAATGATCAGTAAAATGATTAACCACGTGCATTAGGCACTAGCTGGCAACTGGAAAGCTAATGAAACCAAGAAAAGTGATGTCCTCTACATTACAAGAGGGATAAATGCTTAACGCGGTTGAGTATCGACTAGCAAGGGCAGGGGGTAACATGAACGGTTGCCCAAAGCGGCGACGCTAGATGCAAGAAGCAGAAAAAGAAGATAAACTGCTGATCATCAGGTGACAGCCCGGGAAAAAATCATTTAGGGATCAAATGGGAATGAGGTGGGCTGTGGGTGACCCACAGCATCCGTTAAGTCGTTTGTACGCGCACCGGAAGTTAGCCATACGAATTGTTAACTCCTATCGCACGGTTCAAACGGTGGCCGTCATCGCAATAGCTAGGTATTCGGTGGCCCAGGCTTATCAAGCAGCGGATTTGACGGAGGAAGAACAGCAGACGAACGCGACAACCGGAGGCAAACGCTCGAGGGATGGCAACAGAAATGGAGTCGAGCGTCATTGGAGGCACCAGGAGCGTGGACGGCCAGGTATTCCTGATCTCGGGATATGCCATAACAGCGAACATGGCAGCGGCACCTACGCCTGACACAGCCTGACGAAGCACGAGTACTTCCAGAAATACTGCCGGACGGGCAAAGCTCAGGACCCTGCGTGCATCATATGCGGATGGATGATGCGGATGATTTCAGTCACACAATCTTCCTCCGTCCAGCACTAGAAAACGCACGATGACGGAAGATGAGCGCAAATTGGACTGAGGCGTAAGCCTGGTAGAGAGCGTCCTAAGAAAAAGAAACGAGCTGGAAACGGGGCAGGCACGCCTAGAACGTCCGTAAGGAATCCCGGGGGGCTATTTACGTTAAGAACACGAAAGACACGAAAAACACAGAGAGCTTCCACTTTTATCAACGTATAGCCTAAAGATCTTCCGAATAATTGTTGTAACAGTTATGTAGATCTGAAGAAACAACGATTTGACGAGTTGTTAGTGCTTTACTGTCAATTTAACTTGTATTATTATTAAGCCTCTACATAACGCGACCGTAGTTTGACGACGATGGTTTGCGTGCCTGTACGACTACGATTCGAAAATTACAAGATGCTTCCTGTTTATCTCAACTCGGCTTATCTGCAGGCATTGCGCGATATAAAGCAAAAGGATTTGAATACATTAAACGAGTCTAAAACTTCTCAGTTGCTAACTTCAATTGCTGTACGCTCATTATTGATTACTGTAATGAGAGCATGTGCAACCAATTACTATTGACACGTGATCTATCGAGAACTCCTTGAATACATGTGGCTCATGAAATAATTTTAAGGCGCAATTATAATTAGAGATATCCATTCCATATCCAGTCATATTGTCATAACTGTGGCGTCATGCCTTGTGTAGAGAGAGAGTGCCGGCAATACATGCGTGGATTCTTGTGGTGTGTTCGATCGTAGGTTTGGTTCCGGGTGTGAGGTTTGTTTCCTGCTTCCCCAAATCGTTATGAGCGTTTGCACGTACATACGTTTGAAAAAGATGACATACATACACACACGTCAGTGACGTATTGCGCTCAATGTGCTCGGTCATTCAACGCCGATGCTGTCGCAAGAATTTGTTGTTGAAAACATGGAACCTATATTTGAAGTGCAACATTTCCGAACAACGTAAGCTACAAATAGTAGCTTGGATCAGTGGTGCCAAATATAACTTTAAAAGCATGGCGGGAATGTTCTCAGAGGGAACTGGGAGGTGAAGGAGAAGTATGAGCAGATGGGATTGGGATGGGCTCTGTTGGGTGGATGGTGGTGGAGTCGGACGCGCTGGGAAAAACTCCCACGCAGAGTGGGTCAAGGACAAGCCGCGTTGTTGTTGTTGTCGTCGTCATTGTTGTTTGTTGCTCTCTGCTGCTGCTGCTGTTGTGGTGGTCAGTACCACGATAGCTAAAGTAAGCCAAGGGGCGGCATTAGCCCCTGCAATAACATCCTACATTGCTGGTTCTCGCTAAGCGACGGCAATTCGTGTCTGTCAGCGGCCCGTCAATGAACGACCAGTCATAGAGTAGTACTGAGAGCAGCGGTTCTCGTAGTATTCGTAGTAGAATTAGCCATAGTGCGTACCACAAGTCAGTGTGCTGTTGACCTACTAGTAGTTCCGGTCAGCGCACTGGCTCTCTGCCCCAGCTGGTTGCTTTGTTGGCGGCTACAACCGCGAGCCCTACGAAACAGTTCCGAGTGGCGACGACGTGGCGGGAAGCGAGCAGCGTTGTTGTTGTTGTAGTTGTTGCTTTGTGTTGTTGTGTTGCTGTTGTTATTGCCACTCATTGATTCGTCACTAATCTCTCCTCAACCCCGAACCCTCAAATCCGAGTAGTCGGAATGGCCTCGGTAGCGGTGACAACAACAACAACAACAACACTAACCACTCCCAAAACAAAAAACAAACAACAACCACAACAACAACAACCACAACAACAGCAACGGACAATTACAACACAATCAGGAAACAACAATAGTAGTAGTAGCAGCAACGACAACAGCAACAGCACGAACCACAATAACAAATCGAAACCCGACAACTCTTGTTGGGAACATGACAACATCCAGGTCGCCGCGGTGGTGGTGGCTCCAGCAGCCGCAGGCACTGGGCGACGATTGGCTACCCCGTCGCTTCGTTGGCTTCGCAGTCGTCGTCGTCGTCTAGTTATCTGCCTGCTGCGGCCGCATTCATTGACCACTCGGGTTGGGCGTCATCCTAAAGTAACCAACAGGGCCTCCCACAGACCCCCCGACCTACCCCCTTCCTTCTCCCGATCGTTACCCTCCGGTGAACAGCGTGAAACAAAACTCCTCTAGGTGAAGTGAACAGCGTTGCCCGTCGATCGAATCAAGCCTCTCTCTCGTGGAGTTCAGGGGTGGCATAGCGCGCGCGTTATCCTGCTGGCCAGAGGGCATTGTTGGGGGTCCAATTAGTTCGGCAGACGATAGGCAGTGTCGTTGCTTGTTGTTGTTGTTAGTTGTTGTAGTTGTAGTTGTTGTAGTGTTGTCGTCGTCGTCGTCGTGTCGTCGTCGTCGTGTGTTGTTGTTGTGTGTTGTTGTTGTTGTTGTTGTTGTTGTTGTTGTTGTTGTTGTTGT
>QVRM01000932.1:0-14092 GCA_003439945.1 Dermanyssus gallinae
AAAAAAATGGTACTGTTATACTCTAAATGTTTTTTTTAATTGAGTATTCTATAGTCTTTTATACATGCCGGAAACCTTGCACGGAGAAACGTGAATAGTGATATATATATAATTTTTTTTAATGATTGCATTTTTGTGTTTTCTGTTATTGATGTAAGTCAAGTATGCTGTTATTTAGCCTAAGGTTTGCCTGTAACGGTATGGCTTTTGTTTGTTGTGCCATATGTAGGTATATATATATATATATATAGAAAACTAAGAGACGAGTTTCTTGACCCACGAATTTGTTCAACTAAATTGAGTTGTGTCTACCTACAGTAACCACATGTGGGAAAATGTGTTTGTCCAACCATATATATTTATATATATATATGCGTCAAGTACCTAGTGTCATTCGGTCACTCACTCATTTGGGCTACATCGTGACACCATTGTCATCATCATTATCATTATCATTATGATCATCAACACTTATCATTAGCACACACACCCTGCAACCCGGCGGCAGCAATGTCGAACAAGTGTAACAATGGCAACAAATCGTTCATAGTGGGGTGGAGATAGATGGACGCGCAGCAAACCGGTTTTTGCTTGACCACCTGCTTAGCTGTGCTAACGACTGTGTGACTCGTTGTCGTTGTTGTTGTTGTTGTTGTTGTTGTACTACTTTAGTAACACTATTAATATCGTACGTAGTAGACTAGACTGTTAGTGCTGTCATGTCAAATCGTCATGCTTACAGTCGTAACCAAACCAGGTTAGGCAATACGCCACTGTTTCTCTTCTGTTTTTTTCTTGTCCTTCTTCTTCATCATTTTCTTCTCGGGCCATTGCGTGCGTGGCTCGATCGACCACCCATTTTGGCGGTTGAGCTATTTGTGTCAGAGGTTGCCGGAGATGTCTGGTAGCCTCGTCGTCGTTGTTGTTGTTGTTGTTGTTGTCGTTGCTGCTGCTGTTGTTGTTGTCGTTGCTGCTGCTGTCGTTGTTGCTACTGTTGTTGCTTCTACAGAACTGATACCGCTGATGTGTCGCTCCACGAACCACTTGTTGTTGTGTGAAGTGGCGACGCTCGAGTTTGTGTGCGTGCCGAAGCAGGCTATGCCGAGTGTACATATGTATGTAGGTCTATGATGATGGCATTTGGTTTGCACGGAGACAAGGCCGTGTCGACAAACTGTCTCGTCTTTGTGTCTGTTTGTCTGGTGTTCGAATTCCCATTGCAAAGAGAGAGAGAGAGCGAGGGAGAGAAGAAAGGTGGTGCACCCATGCAACCCGCAAAAGCAGACGCCGGGAGCCGGTAGATGGGCGCTTCGGACCGGTGTCATAACGCCGCCGGTAGTGACGGCGGCATATGACCACGGTAACGACCCACAAAAGCAACAGCAGCAGCAGCAGCAACAACAAAAACAACACAACACCATAACAATAACAACAACAACAACACCAACAACACAATAACAACAACAACAACAACAACAACAACACAACAACAACAACAACAACAACAACAACAACAACACAACAACAACAACAACAACAACAACAACAACAACAACAACAACAACAACAACAACAACAACAACAACAACAACAACAATGACGACGACGGCTCATGCGCGATTGATGTCGCCGCAGATCCTCTGAGCCGGAGATCCTCTCGGCTACGCTATGGCTGGTATTGCCTAATCGTTGTAACAATGAAGTGAATACGTTTTCACAGAGCCGCCGTTTGACAAATTTGCTGCTTGTGATGTTGTTGATGTTGTTGTTGTTTTGTTTGTTGTTGATGTTGCTGTTGTTGTTGTTGTCGTTGCGTCTGGTATTGTTGTCTTTGTCGTCATTGTTCTTGTCTTCGCTGTTGTTGTTGATGTTGATGTTGTTGTTTGTGTTGTTGCTTTCGTTTCGTCACTGTCGTTGTCTTCATCACTTTTGCTGTTATTGGTGGTGATCACCGTCACCGTGGTGGCGGTGTCACCACTCCTGTTGTTGTTGTTGTTGTTGCTGTTGCTGTTGTTATTATTGTTGCTGTCTTAGGCTTGCTGATTCAGTCGCCACCCCAGTTTGCTTATGAGAGTTCTTGCGAACAACAACAACAACAACAAGCCAGGCGTCGAGGTGGGGCGCGCGGTTCTCGTTTGATGTCGTTTGTGTGTGTGTCGTATGCATGTTTGTGCGTGTAGCTGTTGGTGGATGACGCTTGACGAGCACCGGTCACGAGACCTCGGTGCGATTGTCACTTCAATGTCTCGTCACTTCAAGGTGCGCGCGCGGGAAAGCCACACCGTTCTTTGCAGTGACAAGGGCACACGCAGCAGTTGTTGTTGGTTGTTGTTGTTGTTGTTGTTGTTGTTGTTGTTGTTGTTGTTGTTGTTGTTGTTGTATTTGCGTTGCTACTGCTGCTGTTGTTGTTGTTGTATCAGTAGCAGCCGAAGGCAGCCGAAGGATCGCAGGCTGGTAGCTAGTAACGAAGAACATTATCACAAAAAAGATCGTCAGCAACAATAGCAAACTGCGAGATTATTAACGATGTCCACACTTACTTCATCTGCAATACTGATATTATCAAATATAAATGACAGCACTACCAACATAACAGTCTGAACAACAATAACGATTCAGCATTAAAATCACTTAAAGTAGATATAAAGAAGATATAAAGTAGATGTCTGTGCCAATTGCGAAGATCTTAGTTACGTGAAAATAATCACTAACAGCGACAACGGTATTAACGATAACAGCAATAATACAATATTAACAACAATAATAACAACAGCGACAACAACAACAACAACAACAACAACAATAACATTTTTGAAGCACTGCCATCACTGCCCACAATAATAGCCGTATTTTGGTTTATATTGATAAAATAGTTAGCGGCCTCAAACAAATTATATTTACTGTGAGTGTAGTGTTATTACTACTGTTGTTGTTGTTGTTGTTGTTGCTGCTCACATTTCTAGTTTGACCTAGGAGCGATATCGACGACATTTTATGGCAAAACCATCCATGATATGTGAACGAGTTATGCTTTGACGTTGGGTCAAAGCCATCACCAGACTTGAGATACACAAAAGACCCGGACAGCCAACAAAAAAAAAATTCTAATTTATATATATATATATATATATATATATATATATGTCCAAGCGTCTCCCGTGACGCTCTTCTTGACGATGGTGTGGATTGTCCATTTGTCCGAGCAGGCGATAGGTGCATGGCGATGGTACCGTGGCACGAAGGCGCCAAATATTCTCAGGACGTCCGTGGTCATCATCGCTGTCGACTATAGTATCGCTCTAGATGTACCACCATTGCCAACGACGACATTGCGTCCTGTTGGGGCCCTCATCGCCGCTTCCGTACGTGCACCCGGAATACGACTCAGAAATTAGGAAAACCAATGTAATTTAGAGAAAAACAGACATGCTCTATTTTCTATCTGGTTGCTGCGTATCTACTGATTTTACTGCCTAACAAGCATGGTGGCACGTGGCGCGACATGTCTTAACGGTCTTTATCATGGCTCTGCTAGGTAGCGTTGATACACGCGTAGCCAGACAAGCCCAAATTATAGTTATCGGCCTACTGATATATATATATATATGCATATATATATATATATTTATACATTTGCTTAAATGTATAAACCCGTGAGCCCGGCAGGCAAATCAGCATCCATATAATTGTTCGCTAATATCACGGACGTCTCCAAGGCGTGAAAGGCCTTTCTTGTGAAAACATTGGTACATGCTTAGTGAAAAATAGAATTAGCCATACCCTGCCTTGTTTTTTGCTTTCTTGCTGAAGGGAACCGAAGCTACTCTGGTGCGGAACTGTTCCGGCGTCCTCATAGAGATTTCAAAAAATTAAGAACGCAGTCTAGGGATCCACTATATTATCTAGACGTTGCACCTTCAGGCGATTGATACTTTCAGTCACGCATGCACTTTTACCCAGGAAAGAACTGCGGCAAGAGATGCCTAAAATGTATTTGATTCACGTCACGTACATATCGCTAAATATCGGTTTGGATGACTGGTTAATCATTAGTAAAGGCTCGTTTATAAAAGAACGGATCTTTTCGATGATAAAATAAGCTCGACATGTTCTGGCACGTGCTTATGTCCATCTCAGGCAAAGGATAACCAAAACACATTGCACACGCGCAATATATATAGGTCAAATCTATCAAACATTTTGGCATTTTTTTAAAATTTAAAGTAAAGATACGGAAATACTCTGAAAAGAATTCGAGCATCTATAGAAGCAATAAACTATATATATATATATATATATATATATATATATATATAGAGAGAGAGAGAGAGAGAGGGAGATATATAAATTGCATCCTCACGGTGTTGCATATAAAAAACCGTTCTATATACTGATTGAGATTCGTGTAAAAAATACGTAAGTGTATGCAATGTAACGTATCATTAGAGAGAGAGAGATAGAGAGAGACGTCGTTTTAGTGTGGTCGTAGTGGTGCAGTACTGTTTCGCCCTATCATTACTCAGATAACAACACACTGTGGTGTCAAACTCAAAACAGAAATCAAGACCCATCCATCCATTCATCCATTCGAATGGTGTAACAATCATCAGTCTCGTTGACGATCCCAAGCCCACAGTCTCATCAATTGTGATTTGCCAAGCAGCAGCAGGTATAGATTAAATGTCTGTGATTACGTGACGACGCACCCTAACCAACCACCAACGGCCACGGTAGACGCAGAGATGCGCCGATGCCGCCCGATAATCGCTTACTTACAAGGTAGCCTACCCAGGCAGGGCGGCACACGAACAACACATTAACAGCAACAACAACAACAACAAAAACAAACAACAACAACAACCAAACAACAACAACAACAGCAACAACAACAAAAACAATAACTACAGCAGGGGAATAACAATAGAAACGACACCAACAGCAACAACAATTCCGCTACTTTCATGTTTTCGCGTTCGTTCAGTCCGCAGGGAAACGCACGTTCGACACGTTCTTATCGACACGAAAGTGATTCTCGACAGTAACATTCATTGTGTTCAATGGAGTCGTGCGATGTGATGCTTTGTTGCGATAAGATGCTTAGATGACTAGGCAAGGACGCCTAGTCCCACCACAAACATACATACATACATACATACAGCGATACAATAGCATTAACACGAATTAGAATAATAACGCCGCCAATGAGTAATGAGAGGAGATCGGGAGAAGATGGCAGTCGCTGCATCAGCAGTAACAGTGATCACGGAGAAAAACAGCAACAGCGGCAACAGCAACAATAACACCAACAACAAAGGCCGAGGGAGCGGCACTGACGAGATACTTGAGTGCTTGAACGCTTGATGATTCGGGATCAATCTGTGAAAACGTAAAAGGACGACGGTGGAAAAAAAACGCGTCGGTGAGCACCAATGAGGGCAATGATATTAATAACCGAATTTATAATGATGGGGGGAAAATTGAAAATACGTAACAGTAAATCGAATCGGTGGTATTGACGACGACGACACGATACGGCCTCAAGAATATCGTTACCACCGTCGACAACAACAACAACAATGTTGACAACCACAAGAAGAACAACAACAACAACAACAATGCCGATAGCCACAAGAAAAAGAAGAAGAACAACAACAACAACAACAACAACAACAACAACAACAACAACAACAACAACAACAACGACGACGACGACGACGACAACAACAACAACAACGACAACAACAAAAGCAATCGTAGGTGTTCATTTAATGGAATAATTTTTCGCACCACTGAGATTGGATCGTTTGTGCGCGCGATCATTTTGGGCGGGCGTCATCGTTGTGGCCTATGGGGCCGGCGAACAGCGGTGGACTCCTGGCTCCTATCAGCGAGAAGCACAGGAGATCGGAAGACGGAAAGATAGACAAAGTAATACTGCTAACTAATAATACTCATCATAATAATAATAATAATAATGATAGGTTGGTACGACTGATCGATAGACAAAGAATACGAGATGATAAGAACAACAACAAAGGTAGCATCGCTGCGGCCGGTTCGGCTTCTGCGCCCGATTGATTATTGTGTGTTGTGGATCTGTGCCTTCGTTCAACTAACTGTACGTAATCTGATGGATAACGTGTTGGTGCGATGCGATGGTGAGGTGCCGTTACGAGCATTATTCCCCCGTTAACAACCACCAGGACCCACAGACCACTAAACTCCTACGAGTTCTGCTACTAAGCTGCCGCTAACTATTAGATGATGATGGTGTTGATGGTGATGATGATTATTATTGATGATGATGATGATTATTATTACATATATAACTACTGACCATTACCAGACCGTTACCGGCCGGCGCTAACTACTTCAATCAACCACAACCATCATCAATGCAGCTGCTGCCTTCGCATCCATCGACCACGAAAGAACGAAGCCGATCTTAGCGCGATCGTCTCTTGTCGGCCTTTCTGTTTTTCGCTTTCTGATGGCATTTCTTAACAGCAGCAGCAGCAAAGACGGAGTAAACGTAAACGAGAGCTACTTAATGAACATTACAACAACACTGAAAACAGCAGCAAAAACACCAGAAAAAACAACAACAACAACAACAACAGCTACTACTAATACTATTACTAAAATAATATATTTTTTTTTTACTACTTCTATTACTACCACCTAGCAGTGGTTGCTTGGGCCACTAACGACTTTGCAGCACGCATTGCTTGTCCTGCTGTTACACTGCTCCTCTGCTGGAGAAAGTCCAAATTAATCCAGTTTGGGCACGTTAAAGGCTGGCTCTACAAGGGTGAAGAAGAACGGATTGTCGTGGCACATAAGAGACTTGTACGTGCCATGTCAATGTGTTTCAATTTTCAGTTAATAGCACACCACCAGCAACAGTAGCAGCCTCAGTATTTCAACAGAGAATGTCAGCGGCGACGTGACGATTATTATTATTATTATTATTATTATTAGCGAAAACGCGTTTAGGAAATCCGACTACAACCAACATTGCGAAGATTTGAACTTCGACGGCTGCTTCAGCGGGGGGCCGTTTACAACGGGCGTCCTGCTCTACACGTGCAGCTACCATAACGACGACGAACACAAGCAGAAGGAGGTGCAAGAGGTGGAAAAGAAGAGGCCATTTTTCTTCTTCTTCTTTTTCATGACGAATGCGGCGGCCCAATGGCGGTAACATGCAAACAACAAGTTGGACAGGGCAAAAAATGTCACGACAATGCGTAATCGTACGATGTTGAACTGGCCTGAACGAGCCGTTTATTTGCGTGCCGCATACTGATTCATTCTCGAGCGCATCCTATTATTTTGTTTTCGTTGCATTATGGCGCCTCGAGCGCTCGATTCGTTGTTGCCGTAGGCGTTTGCGGGGGAGTCAGTTTGATCGTTTTATCCAATTCGAATGTGAGCCGTTATAAAAAAAAAGTCGTTGTCGTGATCGCGTTCAGTTAAAAAAAAACACTATTGTATTGCCTAAAACTACATTTAAACAACAACGAAAAAGAATTTACTCAGCCGCCGTTCCCGGGCGCAGCATTGATCACATCATATTAACGTATAGAGTGTCTTCAGATATGAAGCGGAAGACCAATGAGACACAGCCCACTCGCTCACGCGTCAGTAGCTTATCGCTGTACCTATCTCATCGTCACAATAAACAATACAAAAAAAGAACAAAAACACAATAAATAAACACGTTTGGGTTTTTATCTATATGCAGCGTTCCTCACTTCTGGTGGCCCAGTAATGTAGGCGCTTTGCGTGTAGCCCTGTCATGTCGACTTGAATTAGCACCATTAGAAAGCATGACGAAATACCACAGCATAGGCGGCATGGCGCGTCTGAGCCAATTGTTGAGTTCTTTAATTTTTTTTACAACTGATCGGGCATACATAATAGCGCCTGCTGGGCTGACAACAACAACATCAACAACAACAACAATTTCAAACCGTCTACGTTCGCCTAACTCGAATCATAGTCAATCATATCAGAGACTAAAATAGCACCAGAAGTAGCGTTAGTGCACGTGGTGGCCGTAGAAAGAGTAAAAGTTAAAGTAATATCCGACGTGGCAGCTTCGTTACGGAAGTTCATGTCAGCATTTACTACATGCCATCTTTCTTAGCTAGAACTGACTGCGCCTACGGAGACGGTTCCATGTGAATGCGTTTGCGTGAGCTCAGATTCAGGATATCTACATATATATATATATATATATATATATATATATATATATATTATATATATATATATATATATATATATATATATATATATATATATATATATTATATATATATATATATATATAGCAGCAAACAAGCCAAAAAGTTGTACGATGTGGTTCAACTTTTTAGATTCGAAAGAAGAAATTGTACACGCACACAGTCCAAGTGGTCAAGCGTATCCAAAAACAAGAATACTGTTACATTATCCAACTGTAATTGTTGTTGTTTTTTGGACAGAAACTGATCGTAAATCGTCACACTCAACTGGTCACCCGTTGAATGCATCGACTTATCAATACTTGTCTGCTTAGGTATGGAGCAAGTTTGACAGATGCCCCTGCGATGACCACTTGTTCTTCTCCCCGCGCTTATATGCGTGACATTAAGTTTGCATAATATGTTACGCTGTGGTAATACGTTATATATATATATATATATATATATATATATATATATATATATATATATATGTGTATAACACATATACATGTATATATATATATATATATATATATATATATATATATATATATATGTGTATAACACATATACATGTATATATAAACGTGTGCATAAAGCAATGTAAGGTCTAAATGTTTTCATCGCATCGTCTGTAGGGTGTATGCAAATAATTAAATATAAGAGTTCTTCCTCTTGCAGCATCCTGTAGAAAATAATATATGCTCTTAACCCTATTTTTGACGATTGTCGAATATGCCGTTGCTCACTGATGTTGCTGTCTCAAGCAGCGTCATCATTATAATTGTTGGTGTTGTTGCTGTTGTTATTGTGTTTGTTGTCGTCGTTGTTGTCGCGGTTGTTGTTGCTGCCGTTGTTGTTGTTTCCGTTAATCGATGCTAATGGTCGAACGTAAAGAAACGGCTGTAGAGAAAAACGCAAACTCATAACACAAACAACAACTTTTAACAGCAAAGCGACGACGAGTGAGAGTGGGCTAGAGAGAAGCTATTGCTATAGCGTGTCACTTGTAGACATGTCCACTATGTATCGCTCTACCTCACCACCTACGTCGTATTCGTCGCAGCGATGTCTCTGTCTCTCTCTCCCTATACAGATCCCCGCATTTGAGCTACATATCGACGACGAACTGAAGGTTACTCGACGTCTGAAGGCTGACAAGTCGAGTGCTAGCTATTAAGTGCACTGGGCAAAAAAAGGGTGACCCGCGCACAAAATATCGATTAGCCAACACGAGCCGAAGAAGACCGACCGAGAGTGGCAAGAGACTCTCCCTATCGTGGAAACCAAATTGGCTAACCGCACCATCTCCACAGCAAACGCGGCCGCCGCCAAATCGTCATTTTCCGCCGTCAATTTCTGAGGACGCAGCGGTTGCCGTCGCCAGGTGGGAAAACAGCAAAATGTCGCGCAACAATGCATATGTGATGAATCATCATACAACGAGCATCAAAGCAAGGATTGAAGGAAGGCCGCCTGGCCTACAGTCGTCGATTATCGTCTTCTGTATGGTCAGAAATGCTGTTGTTGTTATTACTGTTGTTGTTCATGCTGTTGTTGTTGCTTTTTTTTTATCGTTTGTGCCTTTTGTCTTGTTCAACTTAATACCCGCTGTTGTTCTAACGACTATTGTTATTATCTTGCTGTTGCTGTCATTGCTCATTGATTTCGTTATTACTATTCATGGTTTGGTTGTTGCTATGATTGTTGTTGCTAATGTTGTCGTTTGCCGTTTGTACTGTTGTTGCTGTTTTCGTTATTGTTATGATTTTTGTTGTTGTTGTTCTTTTGTATCATTGTTGCTAGAGTGAGTATTGTTATTGTTGTTGTTGTTGAAGCTACTGCTTCTGTATAATCGCGTTTCTAAGTGCGGCTGTCGGCAACGCCGTCATATGTCGCGCTGTTGTACAGTTATGGTTATTGTTACTATTTGTATTAGTAGCGTGACTTTTATTAGCATGCGTTATTAATACAAAAACATCAACAACAACAACAACGACGACGACAAAAACAGTTACCACGCTCATTTCCTGCGTTGTTGCGTTGTCTGCATATATGATTGTTGTTGTTGTTGTTGTTGCTGTTGTTGTTATCCTACGCTACGTCCTCGCTGCCGTCTCATCGCCGGGCGACGATCACCGCGCTGGCTTTGGCCTTTTGCTACGACGACTCTGCTCACTACACGAACTACAACAACGACAGCAGTGTCTAATTGTGTCATCGCGGCAAATTGCCAAACTGCGGGCAGGCAGAAGACAACCAGTGAGCCAACTGGAGCTCAGCTGAGTCGGTCGGCCCGTCGTTCTGTCTGTTTATCTATCTGTATTCTGTCTATATATGTGTGTATCTATCTGTGTTCTGTGTTCAGCAGTCAGTGTTCTGTGTCCAACAGCCAGTGTTCTGTGGCCAATGTCCGCCGCCAGAGATCAACACAACTAGCAAGCAGGCACACTACTATGCAGCATTCCGTTGCGTCGTCGTCGTCGCCACAAACCGGGGGAGCTGAGGGGGTGCGGGGTGGTGAGGAAGAGGGTGCGACGGCGGGCGGGGGGGGGGGTAAGGGTAAAGGAGGGGAGATGGAGACGTAGAAGAAGGGGAACGTACGTCGAGGAGAAGCAACAGCAGCACCAGCACGAAGAAGGCGAATGAGGGAAAACGGGGAAAAACTCTCCACTGATGCTGGTCACTGTTGTTGTTGTTGTTGTTGCTGTATTGGCGGTAGCCGCGGCGGCCGACCAAGTCAGGACGAAGTCTAGAGAGGAGCGGAGGGAAGATGCAGCAGCAGCAGCAACAACAACAGCCCAGCTTCGGCGGCAGCGGCGGCGGCGACAGTCGCAGAAATAGCGCAGAGTGGAGCTTCTTTCTTGCAATTACTGTTGTACACGCTACTTCTTTGGTCGGACTACTGCCACCGCAGACCGTGCAAAACGGAGCGGCAGCCGGACTGCGGCTGGAATACCACGATGGCGATTACAACAACAACAACAACAACAACGACAACAACAAGGACCATTACAACTACAACAATAACAGAAACAAAGCAGCGACAACATCGATAACAGCAACAACAACAATATAAACGACAGTGACAATCACAACAACGACAACAGCAACTACGTCAATATCAGCGATAATAAAAGGAAGAAGAAAAAGAACAACAGCAGCAACAACAACAACAATCGAAGATAATAATAACAGTAAGAACAACAGTTACAAGAATAACTGCGATTGCAACAACAACGGCAACAACAACAACAACAGTAATAGCCGTATTAACAACCCTTCGACGTTCGACTAAAACAACGTACTAACGACAGTAGCACTAATAACAGCGGCAGAAAAAGTACCAATCATTCGGAAGCACTGTCAACGACGACGATAACAACAATAGCAACAACAACAGAAATATAAGAGCAACAGCGACAACAACAACAACGACAACGACAACAGCGACAAACAACAACAGCGGCGACAACAACAACGACAACAACAACAGCGACGACAACAAACAACAACAACAACAGCGACAGCGACAACAACAATACACAAGAAAGACGAAAAGAGAGCCAGTAACAGCAGGTCAGCGAGCCACTTGAGTACAAATCAAACGGCTGCACGACAAACACCGACAATCGAATGGCAACCACGATGATCAGCGCCAGGGTGATCTGCGTTGCGAAGATCTGTCCGTATTGTCGGCGACACCCCTGTAACTAAGATGTCCTGCCGTTCTTCTTTTTGGGGGTACTCGAAGGATTGCGTTTGCTCGATGCTCGGAGTGCTCATGAAAGACACTTTCCTCTCACGGGCATACTACTTCGTACGCGCAGACAGGCGGGTGGCGGTGAATTCTAGGCGGGGGGGGGGGGGGGGAGGGTGCCTAGTGCGCCAGGCATGGTTGTCATCTACCGGGGTGTCGCCAGTTCGATCCCCCCCGATGTTGATCGAAGTTTCTTTGAGCGATGCTCATTGATAGTAGATGAAAACCCATATTCCACCGCTGGGAGTCAGCGATCATGCTGCTGTCACAAGGACTGTTAGGGAAGCCCTAGATATAATTTCCTACACACGTGCGGCGCTCGACGGTGCATTATGAAGATACGGCTGCTGCCTCACGGCGATTCCAAGCCTGCAGAGAGCCCGACGGATGGTCTAGAACAAAGAACAACCTTCTTTAAAAGTGTTTTAAATTCTAGGCAGGCAGGCAGACAGGGCGTCGACAGGACGTCGCCGTAATTAAAATTGGTATTTGTTAACATTGATAACAATGGCATTTCGATGCATTGAGTTACTACATCTCTATTCCCGGCACCTCCGCCCCTAGCAGCTCTCTCACAATCTCAGGGGCGATTTCCGAGGTGTCTGCCATTGCCGATCAGTCAGCGGACTAAAACGGACAACGATTGGTGCAGTTATTTCACATAAGCACTTTTGAACACCACCTGCCATTCATCGTTAGGCGGATGGTGGGTGGCAAGCGAAGCTGTTTAAGCAATCATGCTTTTAGTGTTCAGACGTCTGTCTTCAAGCGTTCGCGTCGATCCAGCCTCTTCCCCAGGTAACCCCTTCCGTCCCCCCATGCCCCGCGGTCACGTTTTCTGCAACCGACCGAACACAAACTCCACTAAATGTGCTGCCCCTTCATTAACGTCCGGAACGAAGGAGTTTGTGTCTCCGCAAGCAAGCAAGCGGCCTCAAACGAATTGATCGCAAATAGCTATAGACGAGAATCGCAAACAGCTACATATTGAATTAAACCACAATAACACAATTGATTAGCGTTTTACGTGTTAACGAAGGAAAATGTTTCGGGTTAACGTAAAGTGTGGTCGCAGTGTTGTTTGTTCTAAGCCAGCAGCTGATGCTCAAGTTATCGCAAAATATCGGTGATTAGCGGCTGAATGAGCGGTCGACAAGCGGTGACCTCCACTGCGAGGGTGCCGTCAGCTTCTGCGGCCAACAGACGATCGCAGACGACAAAACTAGACCTGAGAACTCGCATTGCCTGTCGAATGATAAGGATGTCGCTGAGATGACGATAAGAATGATAACGTCGACACCACACACACACACACCTGTGGACATATCGACTCATCGTTGCTGGACGCAGCGTTGAAATGCAGAGGGGGTAATGTGAATTTGAGCGTCGGCTAACTTTGCACATCGTGCAGCCTTGTTCCTGTAAAGCGTTTGTCTTTAGTAGAAATTCGTTCGTTTGGTTGGACTCATTGAACTCTTGTAGTCTCGGACCGTGTAGCAGCACGATAGCTGCTAGTAGTACGCTGTTGGCCGACTGATTTATTGACGTTGATCGACTTGCGTACGTGTAGGCCAGTTTTGTATATGCGGCTACACACATAAAGATGTGTATATATATATATACATTATATATATATATATATATATATATACATATATATATATATATATATATATATACATTATATGTATATATATACATGCATACAAATGCGGATACCTTTATGACTGTGCGATCGACTATGACGCATACGAAACGACGACCATGCATGCATACGTTTGACGCGGGTGAGGACATTGATAAGGGTGCTTCTCCCGCGGCGGCCGTCCGTCGCCACCGGTTCCACCGCTAGCAGCAATAATCAGCAACAATAAGAGCAGCAACGACAGCAACAACAACAACAACAACAACAACATCCACATCCACAGCAGCGTAATGTTTGGCTGCGGCCAGAAGAAGAAGTAGCAGCAGCAGCGGCGGCAACAACGGTAGTGTGGAAGTGGCAGTGGATTCATAGCAATGAATGCTGTTGCTGCTACTGCTGGAGCAGCCCCACCGTGTTCATCGTCTCATTAGCGTGTCATCAGCGCAACACGGT
>QVRM01000933.1:0-35304 GCA_003439945.1 Dermanyssus gallinae
ATATATATGTAGGCAGTTACACATAGTAGCTGGCCCTGTGCTCTCTCCGCGCGCCGGGCGGCCGGCTTCAGCTGAAGCACATTAACTTGGAACTGCGGCTGCGATATGCTAGCTAGAGAACAGCTGGCCACTTCTTTTTCATGCGGTGGCCAAAGAGGCAGCGGCCTTCGTCGCAGTGATGACCAGTGATGATCGGTGAAGTAGCTGAGTGAAGCCACCACCGAACAACGCTTTCTCGCATGCCGCGAGTGTCGTGCCGACCGCACGAAGACGCGCGCAGGTCCTCGCGCGTTCTACCACCGCGTCACTGTTTCTGCTGTCGCGTTACATTGGCGGCGTGACATTCTTGTCGCCGCCTTGTTGCGTTGCTGTCGCGTCTGTTCTGCGCGTTTGTTGCGTCCCGTTGTTGGCCTCTGGCTGCTCTGTTGGCACCTTGCGTCCGTCTCTCTTCTTCGATTCGAGCGGTAGTTCTCGAACCGTCGTAAGAAGCGAGCGGCGCTCGCCTCCACCGCCTGGCTTCGCCGTTCTGGCTTTTGCCTCGGTTTGCCTCACACTCCGATTACACGCCGTGATGACGTTAGGGAAGAGGAGGCGCTCGGAAGCGCCTTACTTATGAACACCATACAACGTCGACGCAGCCCATGCGATGTGGTGGAAGAAGCGTGTGATTGGACTGTGGGGTGGCGCGTGTGATTGAACTGCCTGCGTGCATGCCTGTGATGTCTGACATGATAAATGGTGTTCGAATTGCCCGCCGGTTCGAGCGAGCGCTCGAATCGGTCCCCCAGCGGTTCTCACACGCACGATGTGCATGAAATACTCGAACACACGTCAGCACATTGCGCACAGATCACACACATAGTAGTGTCTGTTTTTTTTTTTTTTTTTGTTTATAAGTGCGTGTTATTAATAGCATGTGCGATGACCATAACTCATTGTTTTCCGTAAGGCTAATAATGCCTTATTTTGCAGCATGCATCCACGTACAGACTTACACAAGCAGTCATTGTATACAGATAGATAGATAGACAGACAGGCAGGCAGAGAGAGCAGAGAGACGGACGGACGGAGAAGTAAGAGATCGCAATCGACGCTACAATACGACGCTGCTGGCTTTAGAGCTTTGAGATGGCAAACGTCCGACCGAAGTCGGTAGTCTCGTCAGTAGGGATTTATTTTGAGGGGTAATTCGTTTTTCTCTAAGTGACCGCCAGCGGTTAAATCGGTCTGCCGCTGTTACTGCTACTGCATGCGACAAAGACCATCACCCGCTTCTTCTTTCGTCTTCTTCTTCTTCTTATGATGATGATGATGATGATGATTATTATTATTATATTATTATTATTATTATTATTATACAATTTCACAATTGTGAGGTCTAAAAGTATTATCGCAATTCTTTCAAGAAATTAGCTTACTCTATGCCGCCTAAGATAGATGCCGCGTTCCCTCTGCAAACGGCCAAAGACAACGCTTGCCTCAAGAATTGACCCTCTCTTTGATCGCCCGTGACCTCCTGAGTGCGCTTACTTTATTCTTCAATGATTGCTTCCGTTCCCTTGCTGATTGGTCCTAGTGTCTCTATGCAATGAACACAAAGTTGTATCTTGTTTCCAGTCCAGTATATTATTCCGTTTTCTAGCTTCCGCGTGCTTTGCTACCCGTCCCGGCTCAACTGAGATGTGATGTAAATTGTAAACCGCGTTACCCCATCAAGTCCTGCTTCGCCATCGGACACTAAACCTTTCGGTTCAAGTGTAGATGCTATACCGGCTTTCCTAAAAGACCTTATGATTACACTGTTGAGTTCAGCATGTCTGGACGACCTACCGGTGCTCTTAAGGCAACTCAGTGGGTGTAGGCCACTGGAATCTACCATTTCTCTACACAATTTGCACAGAGTGGCTTACATACAGCAGCGCCGACCCTAAGTGCTGTCATCAAAAAGTGCGGGAAAGAATTGGATCCAGCATGGTGCACAGCTGAGCCTAGGGTAAGGCTTTAAGCCAACCCCCGCTGAAAGGTAAGGTTTTAAGCCAACCGGGAAACAAGCCCATCTAAGATGTCTTTGCTCCTTTTTTGCTGCTACTGTTTGCTGTTATACTGGCTGGGGTGTTCTTCTAGAGGGCCATCATGGTTCTGATAACGTCTCATGCTTTACTGGTTTCATGTCTATTTGTGGTCGAACTGCCACCTCCACCAACTAGGCTGCCAACAGACCAAATCGGACGAGTGAAGCAGCGTAGCAGACTGTAGCGGGAGGAAACAGCGCTTCTAATTCCCAGGTCGCTTTCACGTATCGGAAGACTTGCCCTCTTCCAGGTGTTCTCTTCTAACAGGACGTGCAGGACTTCACTAAGTACGTCTCAGCTGATGTCATCGTAGACGATTAGCTCTTCAGGGCTAAAGCAAGGCAGGGCATGTACGCAATATGTAATTAAAATCTTGATGACCCCCAGACTATATATCTAATGCAAAGTGCAGCCTGAGAATGCACGTTTTTCAGTATTTTACGATATTTGGTAAGGGCCTCTTTCTTCGTAGCGAGTGCATGTGAAATTCCGCTTCGCCTTACGGGGGCCCTCAAAACTTCTAGGTTGTCTCTAGGTCAACCCGCGTGATATCAGGAGAGTATTTTGTCACCCCCTGCTTTCTCTCTCTCCTGAAGCGAGCCGCCGACATCAGACTGCAGCACTGTTCTTAAATCTGTCGCGATGATATTCGCAAGGACAGCAAGAGCGGCGTCATTTAGATACGATACGTTAAAAGGGTTTTGTAATTACGATACCTGATCTGATATACCGAGACCGACTACAGCAGGGCCCAGCAGCTTACCCCGCTAAATGCCTGCTTCCCAACGCAGCGTTGAAGTTGTGCCCCAGGTTATAAGTGAGGGATCTCTATAACATTGCCAGATCATAGGCAAAACCTCTTTTATTATTATTATTGTTAACATCGTGGAAGGTGTATTAAAATTGCAATAAAGTAACGTGTTTTTATGCACTGATGTTGCTCTGTACATCAGTGGACGTTTCTGGCGAGCATCATCATGGTACTTCTTCATTACAGCTCAAGTGCCGTCATTGACGTCCGAATAATGGCGATCGTGGCCCTGCTGTAAGGTTACAAGGCCCTTTGCCTGGTTCCTTCGTCAACTTCATTGGCTCTTCTTCTTATCTCGAAGTGCTTGACGGTTTCAGGCCGACGGCCATAAATATGTGATCATGGACAATGTGTGTGTAGAGACGTCACTTATGCACCTCTCGTGGGTGGTAACAGGAGCGACGGCGGTGGCGGCAACAACACTCAGAAAAGTTTTAATACTAATTAGAAGCTATTTGCGTAAGTATTTATATATATAGGGCGTACAAGTGCTTCTCAACTATTAATTGTTATTATTTAAGTAAGTATATCGTAAGCTTCCCAGTCAGTCATATCGATAGCATTCGTCTAGTTGAGGTCTGAAACATATGGCTGTAGCATATTACCTATTGCTGTTTTTGTTGCGATTTTTATTGTCGTTTCTGTTGTTCTTGGTACTGTTTTTGTTGCCATCGTTCTCTATTGGAGGTAGTTGCGCCGGCCGTTGTTATCAGCTCGTTGCCATTGTTATGATTGTTTCTATTTGTTACCACTGCCGGTTGTGAGTATGTATTTTTACGTAGTTAGTGCACCACATATATATATATATATATATATATATATATATATATATATATTGCGTGCTTAAACGTCTGCTGTCATTTGCAGCGGACTGCGTTGCAGTTTGGAACATACCATAGCACCAGATATCGCCTCTATTCGGCAAGTGGCAGGTAGCAAGCAGGTCGAGGTAAACACGACAGGCGATCGAACCTTCGTTGGTAGAACAGCGTGCGGAGATTCATAGACGATTCTCGAATGCCCCCAAAGAGTCTGGCTTAATGTAAGTAGATAAATAGATAGCTTCACAGCGATCAGAACTTCTAGCTGACGATTATTCATATATGATATCATCCATACATATTGTGTGCATAGATATGAATATATTTGTATATATATATATATATACACACACACATCCATCATCTATTAAAAGAGTCGCTTATAGCCAACCGCAGGCCGAACTTCATGTGCTAGAGGAGGCGTCAGCGTACGTCCGAGTTTGCGCGGGGGAGGTGGGGGGGAGAGTGCAATACATTAAAATAAGAGATACAATACATTGCTGTAACACAGGCACGCAAGTCCATACCTCTGCGTAAGGCGCGACGTGTAGTAATATAGTAGTAACAATAATCATGATTCTACCTATCGTGGTTATCTCGTGAACTACTAAATGTACAAGATTGATGACAACTGATGCATGTCTGAGTGTGTGTGTATGTACGCAGCTATGGATACATAAATCTGACCGATATTATATATGTTAATAGATAGCGCGCCCGAGAGAGAGAGAGAGAGAGAGAGAGGGAGAGAGAGAGAGACACACATACATATATCTGGCTATCTTCTGTAGCTGGGTTGAACTGTGGTGCCGGGGTTGGCATGAAACTTTCCAGCATTTACCTCGTGTACCGTCGTCATATGCACTATTGTTCTCATCATCACTATCATTATCATCATCATCATCATCACCACCACCAGCATCATCAGTATCATCACCGCCGTCGAAGCTTCGAGCAAACAGGATCGTCGTTCGTTAATCATTGCATTTGTGGTCGATAGCCCGTTTAATCTCTCTCTCTTTCTTTCTTTCTCTCTCTCTCGGTCGCTCTCTCCCACTCTTCATTTATCTCTCGTGATTTTTTTCTGTCTGACGGTTGGTGGGTCGCCTGGGTGCTGGCTCAGCACACGGCCCCAACCGCATGAAATCGATCGAATTTTTGCTCATTAATAATCGACCGCAAAAGCTGCCATTCCACCAAAATCGCCATACAGCGACAACAACAACAATATTTATAATAATCATAATATTGCGCATTCGTTCGACGCCAGCTTATCTGTTCCTGCGTCTACTGGCTGCATGATATTATACCTGTTTCCCCCCCCCCCCTCTATTATTGCCAAAATCATAACCGCACACCACAACTAAACACGGTAAATGCGCATGATATACAGCAGGTCAAAGTCACAACATCCTACATCTTAGATGTCATTTGAGTTGCATATGGGATTTGAATTTGAGAGTATCGGCAAAACGGTCCAAGTTGGTGTGTATAGAGCAGGTAGCTATTATTCAGGAGCTGAAGCGGGGCCGTTCAACTGCGAAGAGTGCATACACGCTTGAAATAAATCGAAGCCGAAGTAGCGATGGATTCTACAGCCTCACCAGGAATAGAATAGTGGCGATGTCTGCCCGCGGGACAACGAGCGATTCACCATAATGGTTAGCCGAATGGAGAAAAATCCGACAAAACCGAGTGTTGGAAATGTTCAAGGCCAATTTGCGATTGCGGTCCGTTGACCTTTTGAAACTGTGTCTAATCATTAAGGAGCTCGATGACGGAGCTTGAAGAAGGTTTTCTTCTACAGTTTTTCAAGGAACTGTATGCCGCACTCCCAGGGCGGAAGTATCACGAGAAACTTAGAACCGGCAAACCCATGTCGGCTACCTGCCCATTGTAGTAACTTGTTTCAGAGAACGCATTACAAGAAAACGAAATCCTAGGAGAACTGACTGAATGCTAGTGTTATGGCTGCCGTCGCTTCTTTGCTGGAAAGACAAACTATTGGCAAGCGCTTTACAAGGTTTAGAACTACTGCCTGATAATTGACAAGCGAGCTTCAACGACACCGCGTACACACAGTGACTCTGAGGCCAAGAGGGCTCCCTTTGCTTCAGCCGTCTTAAAATCGAGCACTTTGCTGGTCGCTGCCAAACATATGCAGAACTTCGTGCACCATGTCGGCTAGGCGTATGAACTATAAGGGGCCCAACTGTCGTCGAATTCAACAACCTTCTGCAGGGAATAACTGGAGTCTCCTGATAAAGACTCGGCTCTTACTCTGCAGCACAACTCACCTACGCTCGAAAGTCGGATATTACAGCTAGTTATCTGGACGATGTACCGACCATAAACTGACTGATGCCAGACAAGTACAAAGCTTTGCTGCAGAAAGTGACACTAACTAAGCGTAATTCTGAGCAATTTATCTGCGAAGGAGAGCATCGTCTATGTGTCAAAAGCCTAACGTAGGAGGATTTTACACATCGTCTCGTGATCTGACATCGAGGTATTATCGTTTGTTTTCAACTTATTAAAGCAATAGGATAGGAGTCAAGTTTTAAGATATCTCTGTTAGTCGGCGAGCAGCTTCAACCATATTGACTGGAATCGTAGAGCTAACAGCCGTGTCTAGTGCGCCCAAGAGAACGGTCCAGAACTAGCCTATTGGCTAGCGACAAAACATAACTCTATCTACAGATGCTTGGGGCCTTGCCTGGCTCCAAGATAAGCGCATTCCAGAGGTGAATTAGTTAACACCATGTCATGCGGGATGATAGTCTGGGATAGAGCTGATTAAAGGAGAACAGCAGATACGCCTCTCCCACGGCTTCGAAGTAATGCCAAAGTAATACCGAGCCTGGGGGGGGGTGGGGAGGAATCCGGGTTTAGTGGGTTTGCGAGTCTCACACTAGCTGCAGGCTGCTAGTGGCGCATGTGCATCATGCATTCCTAAAACCTCCCAGAACAAAAAAAAGTTAACATCATGTACTAATTTTTAACTGGTGGTGAGAAGCTCCGCCAGAAGTGTGTCCGTGGTCAGTGCGGATCCCCAGTATTGCAGCGCAAAACCCAACAAAGGTACTTTAACTATCGCTACAGTGCTAAGGATAAGATAAATGCTTCTTACAGTGCTAACGATAAAAGGAATCGTCATCACTGCTGAGTTTTTGTATAGTTTCTATCTTCAAGTAACAAGAAGACAGAACAATGCAATTCGCTAAAGGCATATTAATTGAGTTTCGAAATTCTGTTGACATTATGCCTATTAAGGCAAGCCAACAGGCATTCTAACGGATATCCCTAGGTTGACCAGGCTCGGGCCGTTTACCAATCATGTAAATTATCTTTCAGGCTAATTCTCACAACAAATACAATAAATACAATTTATCAAACAAAAAAGCTTTGGTTTTATATTTACACTATACGAGTGTTATATCAATCAGTATATATATATATTTATATATATATACTAATTATATATATATACCTATGAAAAAATATTGTCATTGGTATTTTAGGAATAAATAGAATCGGATTGACTGAGGCATTGATAATAATAATTGGGCATCGTTTATTAATCACCTTTGTTAGGTATGTAGTCAACTATCATGCATAAAAACACGATCACTTAGCCAGCTTGGCCAGTGATTCAGCTCTGGAGCATTCTCCCGCATGGTATCTCCCACAAGCTCTCCCACACCTGTTACAGATACATTCTTCAGTCGGCTCATTGTACCCTTGAGTTTTACAGGGGACATGGTTAGATGGCAAGTCTATGCATTAATTGATTGTGAGGGTGCAGCGTCAATCGATCAAGACGCCGACAAAATCGAACCGTTTTGCGGACGATGTTATTGCTTGAGTTGTTGCCGTGTACCGTTTGGCTGGACTGGTTACTTACAGCACCGTTGACTGCTGCTCATTAATTGATAATTTGCCCAAGTGACAATGATTGTTGTTATTGTTGTCAATATTATTGTCGATTACAGGCGTTATTTCTGGAACAACAATGCAACACAACATTCTTCGTTGATGCCACTGTGGTGGTACAGTTCTTGTTCGACATGGTGACGGCAGCACTTTACCGTTGTTCCTGCTGCTGCTGCCGCTGCATCTGCTTAGGTCTCCCTAAGGCTCCCAGCATAACGAATATACGCTTTGCCCCGCTCCTGCTACTACTACTGTTGCGTGTTTTTGTTTGGTGTCGTTATTAGTGAGCTTTTCATGCTTTTGCCTGCCGTTGATGTCGCTGTCGTAGAGAGGGATATTAGCGGATTACGGTAAATCGACTCGACACCAAATTCATCCCCATAAAATGTGCATTCTGCTGTGTGTTTATTTCGTGAGCGGATTCTCAATTGGCTATTCCGTTCTATTGCAATCGCACATTTGTGGAGTATATTGATACCCGGCCCATCATATCGGTATAATGAAAATAAGTAATTTCACTCTTACGATTTTAGTACTATATATATATATATATATATATATGAGTTGGAAACAACAATAAATTTATAAAGTGAATGTGCACATCAGGCATGTGTCATATACCTAGATCAGGTGCACGGTATCAGGTATCATATATTCATATACCCGGTCATTCGACGGGATAATAAAGCACTAAATAGTCTACATGCTCCAGCTATTTGAAGTTAGGTGGCAGATAGACTTCATAATGCACAAAAAATCGTTTGCAGAAGAAAGGACACGAATCCGCTTTCCAGCAATGCAGATAATGCAGGCTATGGCCGACTTAGTTTATCACCAACCCTTATTTGAAACTGACCGTTGTTCAAGAATGTACTCCTCTAACGTACTGTATAAATGTGGATACCTAGACGTTTAGTGTAAGATGCAGAATTGAGTGATCTACTACGCGCTTGTTTGGTCAAAATCAATGCAGTAGGACGCCCTTTGAGCATTTATGAACATGACCCAGCCCTGGGTCTGAAAAGCTGCCTACATGTAGATCGACAGGTGAAGGTAAAGTTTTGCCAGGCTAGGTCAAGTAAGTTAGCCTATGAGTATAGAGCATCTTTTAAAGTTCCCAGTCAGTGGCTCGGCGAAAAATAATGCAAACTTTTTTTAAACAACTGGAGCAATTTCTGTTGCAGCCATCTATTGTAGCACTACCTTTTGTGTGACCGGCGCGGCAGTTGTTCTCTTGGTTGGAAAATAAGAACAGGGTGGACGAAAGTTAACCAGCAGCAACCTTGCCAGGCCGAAAAGGCCAAAGAGATACGCGGAAAAATCGTTACGCTATACATTGGTGATAACTGCATACGGGGGATCTCCGAAGAATGCTGCGATTGCAAAAGAGTCACAAATACCAGTCCACTTTCATTTAGGGCTAGTCCTCGGCTTAAAACTGGAAAATAAGTGAATTGATGGCATAATCAGAAAACTTAACCATGGCATCATGATGTGAATTGTTGCGTGGGTTATGTGCTGGTCGACTATATGGACAGGACACACGGAATAGAGTAGAAATATGTTAAGCCAGAAGCTTGTTTTTTCTGTAAGTACTCTAGTCACTTTCATTAGCTTGTGTTCAACAAACTGAGATGCAGTTCTGCGCACCTTTAGTTTATGAAGCATGACTGTTCTGCATCAGACCTCACGAAACCCACAGTCAGAAGAGACAAAGCCTAACCGATGCATTTAGTGTACGTGCCATTGATATTCGGACAATCCGCAAAATAAACTAATTCCGTTAGCACCGTCTAGATGACTTGCAATGATAGAGGCATCGATTGTTTTGAATTATAACAGAACATTTGATCACCACACAAAATCACTAAATGCAAGCACAATATCAAATTGTATGACAATATGATCAGATTTTATAAGAGGGGAGAGAATGGTTACATTTTAATTTGATCTAAGTAAGTGGAGGGGAGAAAATCAGGTGTAGATCCGGATACATCCGTAGGCAAGCGAATTATATATTATTATAATAGCTGGGATAACCCATTTGCCAAACAACAGGCCTAAATTTGGATTCTATACAGTCGATGAGCATACTCTGATACTGCCAGTCAATTTTCGGGAACTTGAAGTGTCCGAGCAACATAAAAGGATAGTTTATTTGACAGCAAACATTTATAGCGGCATATTATATTATGTCAATGCGTTCCACTATTTGAGAACTGCCTCCCGAGGAAGAAGTATAACTGCAGATAAGCCGACAGCCATCTTCCGTGAAGACTAAGTCAACGGAAATGTTTTCACCCGTTATGAAAACTTCAATTATTATTACAAATGTCTCCGTCGTATCTTTCTCAAAATCGAACTTTAGTGTCACGTAAACTTTCATTAAAACATGTGTCACATATTCAAATAACGTCATTGCCATATAGCAAACAACAACTTTCGAATGTACTAATGACCTTTAGTTTAGTCGCTCATCTAAAATGAATGTACCGAATGTTCATATCTTTCTATCGTCGAATAGTACGGAGCGTTGATATTCATCCCAGCAGACCCTGTATCAGCTGGCGTGCAAATTGGCCAAACATTCGCAATACAATAACCAAACAGCAATTTAATCTTTCCAGGTGCGATGCGCCAAAGTGTGACTCAATCGCCGAGGCAAACAATCAAAATTTAGAGACCAAATTTAAGGATGCGCCAACTTCGGAAGTCCACTGCGTCAGAGGGCCTGATTGACCGCATCGCATAGACTTTAATTGTGTAATCTCCTCACAAGCTGGTCGACGATCCTGAGTTGACTTACTGGCGCAACGGTGATATGACCTTTAGCATATATATAGAGTGCCGCAGCGCAAAAAAAAACCTGTTTTATGGGCGTCGTTTGCTTTGCTAGGTGCGGTCTGCTATGGGTTGTTTTAAAAACGGCCGTGGTGGCAAAGTTTGTGTTGACATAAAATCTTCGGCCCACCGCAGTTTGTCTAACGCAAGTGCTTGGTCAACTTGATCTTTTCTTTTGCTTTTGACAAGAGCAGCAGTGGTTGTGCCTTTATCGTTCTCTTCCTTCCTAATCGAATTGACAATGACTTTATTTGCAAAGCTCTCCGGACGGCGAGAACCAACAGGACGACGGAATAAGGTAGGCACGGCGCTGGCAACAGTGCTGCGTGTGCAAACTAATCTATCTGCATAACAATAGCATATAGCATACAATCAGGTTCGTATATATAGAGGCGTTTGCAAACATTGCTACACACTTATCGCTCGCTATCGGCTCGTTAAGCGCTCGGTATCGAGCCAATCACGGCTAATGTGCACGATGTGTTAGGGCCCAAGTAGGGCTCTGTCGCATTCTGGGTGGGAAAAGCATTTCCTGGCAGGCGGCTTCATTGACCACCCCTCGGTTGGAAGGTACTCTTGACTTGGTTTTCACTTGAAACGCTTGGCAATTGGCTTTTGAACGTTAGCAAACTAACCACAAAGGCAGCCAGTTTTGCCGCTTTTTTCTGGTCATTGTGCCGTCCGTTCTGTTGCCGCTTCCAGCGGCTGCTGTGGCAACACCGGCAGTAGTAAAAATCTTAGATCCTCCTGGTAAACCGCAGATGTTGCCTCGTCAACACCGCAACCAGTAGTGTACCTCATGGTCTTGCGGCTTGACCGAGGCTTGCGGAAGGTCCGAGGCCACTCTGGGGCTGGTCAGCAGACTATGCTCCAAAGACAGCTATTAGCTTTGCACACCTTATGCTTCATACTTTTTAAGCCCTCAGGGGTCTACAGTCAAGCCGGTGTACGGGATTCAACCCGCATAAAGAATGATAAGGAGTCCAGCCCCTAGATGGACCAGCGTGCGTCGCTATATATCCTTCGCAGGGAGTCATCGGTTTGTGTCCAGAAGGAGTGGAAACGCTAAGGAGTGGAAAACTGAATCGTACTGTGTTGAAGCTCCGCACTGTGCAACTACCAGCTCAATGGTACAGACGAGCTCCTAGATCCGGAACGAGTTAACGGCTGTAACCGTGGTAGTTGTAGTAGTCTTAGCGGCACTGGACCAGTGGTGGCTTGGGCGTCTCGGGTAACGTTCTGTTCTCTAAATCTGAGGCGTATTTGCCATTCATAAGATCAAATTCTACATAGTTCGTTTTTTGCTCTGCTATCACATTTCTCTGCTGGAGAAAGCCAAATAAGCCACACGTCCAGAGTGAGCAAAGGTGGCTAAAGATAGCTACAAAAAGGTAAATACAAAATTATGGCATAAACCCGTCTCCTTTATGCCGCTTTTTGTCCTTGGCAGACCTTGAAGAAATTGCCTACACAGCTACGCGGCTGTACCGAGGAGACTCACATATAGGGGGGCTCGCGCTGAAGGGTTTCAGCCCGGTGCGAAAAAACAACAACAACAACAACAACAAAACTAATAGTTATCGTAGTAATGGCGATCGTCGCAGGTGGTTTTGCCAGTTACAGTCGTGCACTGGGGCGCTCGCTGGCGGCGGTGGCATTCGTGTGTCCGTAAACCAATTCCGCACTCGTTGTCGCTTGTGGCGTTCGGTTTGCGACAAGTGGCAAATAGACGAGCAAGCCTGATGATGGATGAGAGCACCGAGATGAATCAGTTTCTTCCAAGTGTGGGCTTACCACTTGTGAGGGCAAGTGATGATATAAGGAACAGGGAGTGAGAGAGAGAGGAACAAAGAGTGACAAAGAGGAACAGAAAGCGCCTAAGAGAGATAAAGGAAGAACGCTGAAGACAAGAGAGAGAGAGTGCGGGAAAGAGCGGGAGAAAGAACGTAAGCCTTGCTAACGTCATGCAACTTTGTCCTCTCATAGCAGCAGAAACAACAGCAGCCGCAGCAGCAGCAGCAACGGCAGAGGCAGGCCTGTTTACCTAACTAATCACTACGTCTAATAGCTAGCAACTTTCGGGCAAGCAAGGCACGATGAGGAAAGGGCCCTTCCCTGTCGCGCCCTGTTTGGCGGCCCTTAGTAGCTTGCGCTTGCTAGAAACTTAATTGCTCCCGGCAGCTGGAGCACCACGACCTAGCTATGACAACAGCAGCAGCAGCAGCAGCAGCCGTCGGCGTTCTAGTAGCTGCAGTAACATGAGCACGAGTCCGAGCTCCGCGGAAGCAGCAGAGAAGTAACCCGAACTAACGACAACGACCTTGACGCGACCTTAGCCCCCGGTTCTTGCGTCTTGCCGACCCGGTGGTTCGATCGTTACAGAGCGGCGTTTCATTTTTAGATTACTGTCGATGCAGTACCGCTTCGCGCATGTCGTAGAGCAAGCCACAGATGTGACTGGTGACGACAGCAGTATTACTTAACAGTATTATTAGTTGCTATTATACATGTATAGGCTTCATTTCACCGAGCAAGATGGCTTAGTGGCAAAGCCTTTGCCTTGCATTCGGGAGGACTGGGTTCGAGACCCAGATCCGCCACTCTTAAGCTGATTTGCATGATTTTCAATTTAGACAAGGTAAATGCCGGAGTAGATTAAAAATTAGCCATGACATGAAAAAAAAACCGTACACGGGCGTTAGCCTTACGGAAAAAAATGTATTATTTATTGTTATGGTTACAGGGAGCAACAAAATGTGTTTTGTTGCTATTATTGTAGCTTGTGCTTGTTACTGTTGTTGTGCTTGTTGCTTTTGCCGTTGATGCTGTTAATACATAATGTTACGCGTCGTACTGCAACTTGATCATAATGATCACATTCGTTTTGCTCGTGGAGCGGTTGCACAAACCAATGGAACGCTACCAGTCGAGCAGTACTCGTGTTTAGACAGACTCGCTCCCACAAAGACGCTTCGCCTATTCAAGTACGTGGTCACGAATGGACATTCGCATCTTCTTCGGACCCTGCCAGAGTCGCCTGTGCGGCCGCTGCTGCTGCTGCAGCGGTTGTGTCGTGTTTTTTTTTCGTATGTTCTAAACTGCACCTTGCCCAGTGACTGCTTCTGGCTCGCCAGAAGGTCGCCCCTATGCGCTCGCTTAGCGGCGGGCCTTAGAAGAGGACACTCGGATGGTTCGTTGTCGTTATTGCACTGACTGCTGACCTGAGCCATCAAACAGGTTTCACCACTCTCACTGTATAACAGCTCGCGCTTAGTGAAACCTGCTTCGGCATGTGTTGATTCGAGTCTGCCAGCGGTAGACAGACAACATACGGTGCTTTGTTATAGTTACTGCCGAAGGAGAGTAGCCTTACATAACTATATGTGTATATATAATATATATATATATATATAGACAGAGAGAGAGAGGTTTCCCCGCCAGAGGCGGTCGTATCTCTCCATCTCGTTCAGTCTCGCGCTGTCTTGCTCTCTTGGTCTCTGTATGCTAAACTCACCCACGCCCTTTCCTGTGCGCCTTTAACATAACATAGCATGAGCCAAAGAGCTTGTTTTGGTTAAGCTCTTTCTTAAGCGTTCTTTTACGAAGCTCCAAACAAAGAAAAAATAAAGTACGTCTAAAAGAAGAGCCAAACAACAAACCACCAAACCGGACTGCTACGACATTGCAGGTTATTCGTTATTATTACTAAATTTAATTATTTGATACTTCAGAATTGTATTTTTATTTTATTTTTCGTATTTTATCTTTTCATATTATACAGTTCGTCCATATTAGTGTCACTACACGCAAAAAATGTTTACGCAGATATATTTCAGCGGTATATAGTATGAATTATTGTAAGCTCTCTGATCTTGTTTGTTATGCATGCCATCAAATTTTGTCCACGCATAATCTGGACACCGGTGGCTTCGATCGATGTAACTGTTTGTGCAGTACGAATCTCCCGGGATTTTAGTTGCAAGCCAACCTATGCAAACCCTAATTTCTACTCCGCAGAGGAACGTGGTAATGTGTCTGGTACATTTTGTCACCCAAACCAAGACCAACGCAGACCTGAAAACTTTGTCTTATTGCTAGCCCGCTCTTACTTAACGATTATGTAAGCTTGTCCCACGTTCTACTACACAACACCTTGTTGAGCACTTTCTCGCACGCACGTTGTTGAAAGAACATCGCCCAGCAGCCGTTCTAACGGATCGGCATTTTGCTGTAGTTGCGCTGCCCGTAGGATAGACACAACTCTCGGTGCCAGCATGGCACTTCTCAGGGGATAAACGGTTTATATATGTATATATATATATATATTTTTTACTATTTTTTTTATTAAGGCGAGCACTGCCGAGTGTGCAAACGTATTGTAAGTGATTAATAAATCATCACAATATATATATATATATATATATACATGTATATATATGCAGGTAGTTCAATAAGTTCTTAGAATGAGCTTTTTAGAATTCGAATGTTGGCACGCTTTCACCGCTAATAGGAACTGCAACTTTTCGACTGCTAGCACTCAATATATTATGGTGATTGGCCGTTGCGATTTCGTTTGATAGCTTTTCCCGTGCAACGTATCGGCGTGATTTTTAAAAATGGAGAAAAAAGAGTTTCGAGTTGTTATCAAGCATTTTTATTTCAAAGGTTGGAATGCGACTTAAGTAAAAATTGAGTTAGACGAGACGTACAGTGACTCTGCGCCATGTTTTGCCACTGTTTCCAACTGGATTAATGTGGTAAAAAGAGGTCGCAGGAGCACCGAGGATGAACTACGTCCAGGAGGCCAAAAAACGGCAACTGATGAGGAAAACGTTGAGAAAGTGCGAAAAATTCTTAGCACAGATAAGCGAATGAACATTAAGGAAATAGCGAAGGCATTAGGGATTAGTTTAGACAGTGTGCATTTTATCCTACACGAAAACTTGAAGATGAAAGAGCTTAGAGCAAAATGGCTGCCGTAGTTGCTCAACCAAGGCCAAAAAGACGCGCCTGTTTGGCTTTACAGCGAAATTTGGCCAAGATGTCGAACAATCTGTCGGATTTTTGGTGCAGATTCATGACCGTCGATGAAAGCCGGGTTCATCACTACACTCCCGAGACTCAAGAAGCATCTTGCCAATGGTGTGCACCTGATGAAGGACCTCCGAAGAGGGTGCGGATAACGGCATTGACCGGAAAGGTAATGGCTACAGTTTTTTAAGACCAACGTAGAATAATGCTGGTCGACTACCTTGAGAGCTGTAAAACGATCACAGGAGAATATTATGCAAGACTGTTGGACTGCCGTTAGCAAGAGCTCATCGTGAAACGGCCCGCTTTGCAGAAGAAGGTTGTCCCGTTTTACCAGGGCAATGCTCCTGCACACAAGTCCCGGCAAGCATCGGCAAAACTGGCCCAACTGAGGTTTGAACTTATTGAACAACCCTCCTATTCTCCAGACCTGGCCCCCTCTGATTATTTCCTATTCGGACATTTGAAGAATAGTCTCGGTGGAAAGCGTTTTTCCAGCAATGAAGAGGTTAAGGCTGCTGTCAATGCCTATTTTCAGTCTAACGACGCGGAATTCTACTCAAGAGGTATGAAAGCTCTGAAATCTCGGTGGGAAAAGTGTATTGAGCTTCTCGGGGAGTATATCGAATAAGAAAAATTTAAAAACATGATTTGGAAAATTCTCGGTTTCATTCTAAGAACTTATTGAACTACCTGTATATATATATATATATATATATATATATATATATATATATGTATTGTGATGATTTATTAATCATTTACAATACGTTTGCACACTCGGCAGTGCTCGCCCTAATAAAAATGATGGTAAAAAGATGTCACGTGAGGTTAAGAATCAGCTGTCCGTGTTCTTGCTTGATGGCAGCCCCTGCTCTTATGGACTCGGTGCGAGCGGTATATCCTCAAGGTCCCTTGCAATGTTAAGACGGTAAGATCCATAAGATTCCTCTTCGTGACGCCGAGCCCCAAGAGCTTCTTGGTGCGCCGACTGTCACCCTGGCGTATCGAATTTGAACTTAAGGATGCAGCTTGTGTATCGGCAGGTATCAACTGGACGTTAAACTGTGTCTTAGAGGGGCGTTCTACTTGACCTCAATCATTCTTACACTGTTCAAGTTACCGCAAATTGGTGGCCTACCGCTGCTGCTTTTACCATTAAAGAATATTCTGGAATTTAACGAAGAAACGCATCGACAGAAGAATACATATGCATGACGTACATTTACAATAAATAGGTTTCCGTAAGGAGATGATCTAAACCAGATGGCGGGTACATTGGCAGTGACAACCATACTTGACATATAAGAGGCATGCTTGAAGTATGTACCGTTATATCTGTTGATGTACCACGGTAACCGTATCTAGAGAAAATCATAATGCCCAGTTAGAAAAGGGTATGAAACGCTCTAGGGGCTACAACGGTAGTAGAAATTTCAAACGTTTTATCGACTGTAACTCATGGCATATAGCCAGTTTGACAAGTGAGTCCTGAGGCTACTTCTCTGATTACTCTAACATCTGCATTTAAATGGGTATCGTACTATCAAGTCTCGTCGAAATCTGGCGACAGTCAAAGTGTTATGATTTTTATATGTATGTATGTATATATATATATATATATATATATATATATATATATTTTGCGTTGCCCAGCGAAAGTTTATTTATAAAAGCACTTAGTTAGCGTTCTTAGATTCGTGATTGCTACTGCCTCATTTGCGGCCACCGACGAGTGACGTCGGGCCAGTCATCTGCTGCGGATGACCCTAGTTTAGCGAAAGTCATCTTAGCGCAATTTGCGGTCTAGCCCATTAAACGTGCATACTGTCTTATTAGATAATAATAATATCCAATTAACTGTGTGAGCGAGCCTTCTGAAGCCAGTTTGTTTTCCTGACAGAAACGATTAAAATGGCTGCGGAATGGTATAAAAATTGCAACAAAAAAACTAGGCATGGCAACGGAAAAAACAACAAACACAACAACGACGACCAGAGCGACAATAACAACAACAACAACAACCACAACAATGAAATAACACATAAAGTTAGAAACAATGGCGATCATAACGGCATGATAATGATAGGTCGTTGGTCCGGATCCATCCAACGCAATCAAGAGACATTGCGACAAGCTGTTTTAATCAAGCAGTGTTTGCTGTGGCCAACTAACTAATTGTGTGACAATGCTGGTCGTTTGGAGTCACCGCTAAAGTCAGCTAGCTGTTTGCGTGTGTGCATTTATCTAAAATCGCAAGAAACTAAGTGGCTTTTGTATCTATATGCTGTCATAATAATAAGGTCTACGTTCTAGCACAAACAGAAGCACTGACTGGCGTCGTGGTATGCGATAAGAATCAATGCATGCAGCGCGAGCTGTGTTAGCAAAAAAAGATCTACGTTCAAATTAAGAACGAAACTGGCAGCAATAGGTTGCCGGGTTGGCGTACGAAGGGGCGTGTGAAACACGTTATATGCCGTTGGTTTTCTGAAGCGTATTGGGACGCTCGCACACCAATCCGGCTGTACTAAGGAGAATTCGTTCCATTTGCGAATAGCTGTAACTCCGAGCTGTTGTTGTTAGAATAGATGTTGTGGTTTATATATATACATATATATATATATATATATATATATATAGATATACATATATATATATATATATATATATATATATATATACATTATATATATATATATATATATATATATATATATATATACAAGCAGCTCATTTTCACTGTGCAATCGCAAATGAACGTCGCGGCGGGCTCTGTTTAGCCTGGTTGATCGCCAGAACTATATCTGAATGATGAAGGTGACTATGTCGTTTGCCTGCGGTGGCAATCTAGCACGCTGCCAATGCCAACGTCCAATAAGCGATATATCATCTGTCTTCTATTTATTCATCATCGATAGCCACAAAAAGAACGAAGCTCCGGCGACAGAGCTCACACCACCGGCGGCGGCACCTTCTGCGCCGAGCGAAAGACGAAGGTTGTCAGGAAGCCAATTTGGCGGACTTGTGTGTCACTGCCTTGGTGGGAGTGTTGCTGCCGTGGTGACAGCCGCCAGCATGACAGTTTGAAAGCGACCACCATCTACAACCAGAGAAATAGCTTCCTAACTACTTGGGAAATCACACCACATTGTCTATTCTTGACTGCACTGCGATCTGTACGACCATAACAACAACGACGACGACGACGACGACGATAACAACAACAACAACAGAAACGACAAAAACAACAACAGCAACCACAACCACAACAACAGCAACCAGCGACTAAACATACGAAGAAAAACATAGTAACCCCCAAACAAAGTTATTTAAAATAATAGCTAAACTACATTCTCCTACTTAGCGTCTAACCGCGGGCGTGCACGTATGTATCAAACGCGACCATATTGAACTGAAGCGGAACTGACAGCGTCCGCCGACACATCTGCTGGAGAGGTAAGGCGTCGCTCAGGTCTTTTTCTTCATCTTCATCTTCTTGACCATTGACGGACGGACATCGGTGACGTCGGCTAGCGTCGAAGACGCCACGCCGCCGCTGTCGCTGCCGTAGTATCTGCACGCCCATGCGGGAACCCGGGTAACAATTGAACAACAGAGTCAATCCAACAACGCGTCGTTGAGTGCTTCCTGCTCTTCCTCGCGCTGCTGCTGCTGTTGCTCGGATAAAGCTGGTCAACTGAAACAGATAGCCAAGAACATTAAATAGTCATTTGCAATCAGAATTGTTTGCGCGTCCCAGTCTGCCTCGTTCTCCTGTTTTCTCCCCGCCCGTATCCCTTCGTTTCCCCAACCCATCCGCCCGCCTTTTTTGTTGTTGTGGTTGTGGTTGTTGTAGATGATGTTGTTGTTGTCGTCGTTGTTGTTGTCGTCGTCGTCGTCGTTGGTTTGTCTCTGCAACGTGACAGCATTCGACGACAAAGGAGGGCACGGCGGCCTTCCACTTCAACATTCATTCAGTGCGGTGACAAACGCACCCTCGTGCATAGAACCTACGATCATAGTCGCACGTTAACGCAAACACACACAATCACTCCCTTTCGCTCTCTTTCTCTCTTCTTTTCTTTTCTCCCTCCCTCCCTCATATAAACACAGATGGAAGAGAGCAGAGTACTTTATGCTAAACGCGCGTCCGAACGCGTTGCTGGACGAGAGAAGCACGGGCATAGGCGGCTGTCGTATCAGCCAGCCGCCGACACAGACACTAGAAATGACTATTAGAGAGAGACGACTCTTGAGAGCAAAACCACACGAAAGAAAAAGACACAAGAAAAAGTCAATGACGACTGGTCGACGATGGCGGTCGGCAGGCAGCCGGCAGCGAAAACGACGACGACGACGACGACGATGACAACGACGAAGATGACGATGAGGATGACGCCGACGTCGACGACTTTCACGAACAATGGCCGGGCGACCAAAGAAAGTGGTCACTGATGACGCTGACAGATTCGCTGCCCGCTGAGGCCTCATTTAGGCGGCGCTCGGTGTAAAACTGTGTTCACCCTCCCTTCCTCCAGCCCATCCTTCCTCGTAGCAGCAGCAGAGACCTGTGAATTAGCGTTGCCTACTCTATGTGGGAAGCGAGCTAGCTAGCTTGCGCACTAAAATGTCTATATACACACACAGTTAGACATACGTCGTACATAGATGCATGCATGTATATGTATACACACATGTATGTATGTATATATATATATATATATATATATATATATATATATATATATTTATATATATATATATACAAATAAATAAACACATACAGAGACATGTCTCAGTGAAACAACGTCCGAGTAATCGAGATCGAATCAACAAACTACTTACACGTGTCTACATGCTTCGTACATGCCACCGCCAGCATTATCATTTGCGAGGTGGCCGCTCTGTGTTGTCGGCCGCCCAATCGACTGGGCGGCTGCTACTGATCAGGCAGACGCCTATGGCCGACAGAGGGAGCGATAGAGAGACTAGGAGACAAACAGAGAGAGAGAGAGTGGCCGAGAGACTGGGGCTGATTGATAAGCCGAGTGATGACGTCGCTCTCATAGCCGCCCCTTGGCGCACCCCCGTAACCCCGTCTCGGACGCCCGCGCGCGCGAGGTTCGTACATGTATTGACTATTCGTTTCGTCAGTATGTCTGTTCGGCAGGCAGACATATAGGCAGACAGACAGATATGCGGACCGGCCAATTGATTGAGCCGAAACACGAACGCTCTCACACGATACGACTGGATACGCGGCATACAGTAGTAGTAGTACTGTAGTACGCGCCGAGTACGTCGAGAGCCAGGGCGACCGACCACAGGCGACATATCATAGGGTGACTGACTGACTGCCTGCCTGCTTGTCGTTGTAGCCAATCGCCGTATCGTTGACTCATCTTGCCGGCCGTCGTCAGAGCGACCAACAGTATTGTGTGCGCGAACGTCCAACCTCTATTTCTCGCTGCCGCCACTGCCACTATGGGCTCTGTGGGCAGTCTTTTTTTTCTTTAACTCTGTCTATTCCTCTCTAGCTCCCTCTATTCCTCTTTAACTCCCTCTATTCCTCTCTCTCTCTCCCGCCCTCCCTATTTTCCTTTCTTTTTTCTTTCCTTCTACAGGCTACAACTGTCGACTGTCGTCTGCCCGCCCAATGTGACGTCTGCTTGCGTGCAGTCTGTGGGTGTGAGCCGAGTTTGTAAGGCAAACGAAAGATGGAACGAAACCATTGCCAACGTCGAAAGCTGTTAAGGTAAGCTGAACTGTGAAGAGAAAGAAAGCTCGATTCGCTCGCCGCTCGACGAGATGTTCGCGGCATGATAGTGTCATCGCCATCACCATCGCCATCACCAGCGACGCCAGCGACGAGTATGAAGTCGTTGTAAGTCGGCCTCTGCCGAGTGCGAATGAACCCTCGGAGTGCCTGCTTCTTCTTGAACGACGATGATTTTTCGACGAGGCGCGTCGTCTCTTCTTGTTCTTGTTCTTCTTCGTCTTCTTCTTCTGTGACAGGTCGCTTTTGTCCAAGTGTTTTACTGCTGTGTAGGTTTTACTACTACTACTACTACTACTGTTACTGCTACCACCACAACTAACACCGCCACAAACAGCACTACTACAACCACAACATTAACAACAATGACAGCAACAACAACAACGGCAACAACAACAATGACAGCGACAACAACCACTAGTTGCCACTGCTTCGAGTGTGTTCGGACGGTCCGTTTCCCTTGTTTTAGTAATCCATGCGGCAATTGCTCGACAGTCTTCTAGTTCTGGCTGTTGTTATCGTTACTGTTGTTGCTGCAGTTGTTGTTGTTGCTGCTGTTGTTCTTTTTTTGTCGTCTTTTTACGCGAGGAAAATAAAGAAGACTCTCTTGGTTCATGCGGTCTTTACCGTTCTGGCCAGAGTAGTCGTAGTCGTTGTTGTTGTCGTCGTCATGATCGTCTTTTTCATTCGAAACAAATCTCTCCACGCTCGAAACCAGCACTTTTTCCGACTTTTCGCCCAGTCGGTTCGCGCTATCGTCGACAGGCACACAAGAGACTAGGAAAACAAGACAGAGGAAGAAAACGAGAGAGAGAGAGGGTGAGAGGTGGGAAGAAGGGGAAAGAAAAGAGCGGGGAAAACATCTAGTCTGTGCTTTTCCTTGACATGAGCACTGGCCGTCATCAACCAATGGTTGTATTCTTGTTCGTATCCATCTTATAATGCACATATACACACTTAGGCACACAGAGAGAGACACAGCGACAAGGAACGCACATGCGCACACATGTAAAGTCATATATCGACGGACAGGCAGACATAGGAGAGCCTATAGGGCACATAATAACTCGTCAGCCGCTTGTGTTAGTGCCGAGTAACGTTGCGAACTCTTCTCGCCCGTCTGTGTGAGCTCAGACACCGTGAGCTCCACTGCGGCTGGCTGCGGTTTGTTCCCCTTCTGCAATTGGCGCGAGAATCTGAGCCCGAGTCCGACCTCTCGGATCCTTCGTTTCCTGTTCCCTGTTCGCGATTTCAGATGAAGAGGAAGAAAAAGAACGCCTGCGTGGTACTTTCCAGTAGGCGTAAACTAATTAAGTTGAAAGAACAGTCTAGCCGCATAAAGCCGTGCGTCGGGTGGTGTACCTTGTTAGCAAGCAAACACTTTTTGCTGTTGCCGGAAAAATCGTCCAAATCCACAGTGCTTTATATGCATGCATGCTCATCAAATATAATGAATAGTTTCCTGTCACATGTGCCTATTAGGCTTCATGCTTAATTACCACTTACCACCATGCACAAGAACGGGTAGAACGTTTTTGCCGATAGACGTACTCGTGGGTTTTGTTCTTGCCGATTACAGTAAGTTAATGATGTGGTAATTTTATCTTTTTTTTTTGTTTTATTGAAAGACGTGTTATTTTCTTAATAAAAAAATGTCATCTCCGTATAGCTAATGAGTATTTTAATGCCAGTAAACGGCATACATTGTTGATACCCACACGTTGTCGATAGATATATAAACAAGCAATATCTACTACTATAAACCACATTTTGTCACTTGTGCTAACACGTGTTTTTGCGCTTATCTAAAAGATGCCTCAAACGAACCTGTTACGTTCAACGACCTGACGAGGTACATCAGCATCGTAAAGAGTTCAACCGGTAACACTCAATTGTCGATATTTCTGGCACTACCCTGGCATAAGCATATATATTCCTGTAATTCTAGGTACAGACCCTGGCTTGTCCTGCATACGTTTCCCTTTATGTTAGCTGTCTACTGTACTGTTTAGCTGCATGCAAGATACCCACGCTTTATACACATTTGGACCTTTACCAAGTATAGCAAAATAGCTAAGCCAAATGCTATACTATTTGCGGGTTCGAGCCTCACGGTTGCGCCATTCGTGTTTATGGGATTTAATTATGGAGCAATGCGAAAAGCAGTCCCGTGTACGTTAGATCTTGGCTAAGGGTCAGCCCGAAAAGTGTATTTAAATGCTATTAGGAAGGAAAAGAAAACTATTATCCTCGACAGACGCCACAAACTGTGCGTACAGGAAGTGGCGACAACATATGCAGGACGTACATTTCAATTCGGCTCTATACGTGTGCCGTCATGACAAATAGGATACCGTGCAGAGGTCACGATAAAATAGCAACTTAACCCTTAGAGCAGTTTGCTTGGACAGGAATGCTCTGCGGGTCCGGTCGTAGGGGCTTGACAACGTAAGCGGTCTCGGAAGTTCATTCGGGGAATGCACACGCTCATGTGAGTACCGTGTTTTCATGCGCGCTCACTTAGTCAACGGTCGATGGGCAAATGCGACTTTTGGCGACCTTCGACAGTCCCACGAACGCAAAGGTCCGCGAAAGCAATAGTGCTTGAGATAAAGCTTCTTCAGCAATCTCTCTCTCTCTGTCTCTCTCTTATACACTCTAAGCGATAGAGACCTACAGAGCGTGTATGCCATAAGCAGGGCACTGGGTGTTTTTACAACTAGTTTGATACGAGGTGCTCGAAGGTACGCCTTTAAAACGGCACCTGACGCCATCTGGACAGCAGGCTCTTAGATTGCGACACCCCTACCTCTGCTATACAAAAAAAGAAAAAAACTGGCAAGTTCGATGCGGCATATGAGACGTTGCACGTCTTCAAGGCGCTTCGAGGAAACCACACGAAAACAGCCACGAAAGATTGGTATAGGTTTATGGCTATCGGTAACATGATGAATTACCGGTGACCTTCAGTATCTAAGCACCTTTCAATGTATGGACTACTCGTAGAGGGTCGCTAGCTAAAAGGTAGAAAAAACAATATATTTATATGTCTCATAATTTTAATGTAATTTCAATTTAATACAGTCATTTACTCATATAAATAATGTAGAAATTAGGAGGTACTACGACTTTCTTTTTACCTTGATTCTCTTCTATAATATAGAATTTAATATTTGAGTCGAGTGGAAACTTACCAACCTATCTACTATCGATATAAATCAGATTGCAATTGTCAAGACGCGCATTCTATTTCATCTTAGTTCATCAACAGAGTCCTCTCGCAGAAGTGTCTCAACCAGCTTTTAGGGGAAGCGATTCATGTAATTGTTCTGCCGTGGGCCGTTTAAGAAAACTCACAAGCAAAACAGTAACTCGTCAAGCCTTATTGGGCTAATAGGATGAAGCAGCAAATGAATTCGAATAAAAACACCCAAGTCTCAATACATGCTTTGGTTCGTTATGCGTAAATAACCTAACCTACAAGTCTTATATATATATATATATATATATATATATATATATATGCTTCATGCCAGTTTTTTGCCTAGGAGCTATGTTTTAAGTATCATAGAATCCTATTTATAAATAATGGTTAGTCTAAGCGTAGCGATACGGACTAGTTACTAGTAACCAATCAGGTCAGAACTCATGTTTAAGGATTACTTAACTGTTTATCGAAACAGTTCTATGCGTTTTGTCATTTGCCTCTTTGTCTTACGTCATACATGGATATATAGACATGCTTAGTTAATGAATGCTAGTTTTAAAAATGATGTCGTCAGCCGCGTAATTTACGTTTATAGAGAGTACCCGGGTGTTTTGGACGTTATGCGCGTGTTGCCTCTCGAGGCGCCCACTTCGATCATCGGAAAGGTAGTCGGGTTTGTGGTGGTAGCGACGCCCTCAGTGTTGTAAAATTTACTTCTAGAAGCGTCATCTGAAGCTTTGAGTTTAGCTTATGCTAACAACAGTTCGTTATTTTGTGTCGCGCGCGACGTTCGCCAAGCTGGGCCCCTTCGTTCCTGATGCTGGTGGTATTAAGGCGGTCGAGGGGTCAAACAAGTAATGCTTGCTTTCCTAATCACACACATCAGTGGAGAGAAATCCTGTCATCAACAGCTCAGTTCGTATTATTGTTATTACAACCACCATCGGTATTATCCTTGCGATTAGCACCATATTATCTGAGCTGTGACGAGATTATGATTACGTCTTTTTCTTCTTCTTCCTCTTTCTATTCGAAGATACGATGCTAGCTAGCTGTAGCGTTATCAGCAAGGACAGCAGTAACACGAGATAACCGTTGTGAGGCAAAATACTAAACAAAATGCCTTTCTGTAATTGCTGTGTCGAGGATAAATAAACTCTCGACTCCCGGGATTTGCTGCGATCATTGTAAACACGTTAGCACCAACAACAACAACAACAGATTACTTCGGTAGAATGGGCCTCTGTACAGAACTGCGGGAGCAGGCGACTCCATTCTGACATCTTCTAATGCACTCATGTGTCGACGGGAACTTTCAAAAGGCATTGCTCTGCGGAGCTTCCTCGTGGAAGCTGCAGATAGCGTGGGCGCAATTTTAATTCTCTCTCTCTCGTGCCGGTGTCTTTAGATTAGACTTGTAGGCACTGCAGATAGCAACTGTGTACAGTACTTACACGTCTCAAAATCTACACTTGCGAAGACAGCTGTGCATACGACCATAACGTCTAGCTACTTGCAGCATTTTGGTTGAACGTAGTCTATATTACTTCTACTAATCCTAGAAATTATAATCACAAAAATGTCGTCTCACTTATATTGCGTGTTCGAACTGCTGACAAGTATTCAGCATTTGGAATCTATTTTTCAGAAGAGATAGAGAGTATATGTTGATTATTAGTATGATACTTACAACTAGTAGGGTGTCATTCACATGTCCATTTGTATTCCACAATTGTATGTTGAGAACCTTTCAGTTTCTTAAAAGTCTTGTCAATGAGTATGAGTAACGTTTTTCTTGCTTTTGTGCAAGGAGATGTATTTAATTGTTTCGTAAGACAACTGATCATTAAAACCGCAGTAGCGAAAGGCCTCAGTGGCACATAGCCGCTGACCCCATGAGAACCACAAATGCCTCAAAACCGCAATTGAATATCTATAGTTATGAAATGTGTAAAATATGACACGTTATTGAAGATGCTCAAGGAGTTTCTAGTGCCAGTGATTGCTCAAAGAGTCCCAGTTCCAATGAATGTTCAAGGAGTTTCCAGTACTCCGCCAAGTGCTGCAGCAGAAGCGCAAATTTCCCAAGAAACACGCCTTAACGTATTTACCAGGTGCTTTCCCTAAGCGAGTTCCATCCGGGATAGCCGTGACGCGCTGTGAAGGATCTGTGATTTATTCAGGACTTGTACGGTAGCCCAATACACGTTTAGCCTTTTTCATTAACCAACGGGCCAACAACACGTCGCGTTCAATAACTGTTTGAATTAGCGGCGTTTGCTTTATCAGTTATCAGCGATCGTTTTTACACGAATCTACCTCTTGGACTCTGCAAGCATGGGAAGGGCAGAAGTCTTAGCCGTTCCGTACTTTCTCTTTCTTATGTAAATATGAGTTATGTCCCGAGCGGATTGTGCATATGTCCTTATATCATAAATGTATATTTTCGTACACATAAAAATGTATATCTTTATGAACCGATGGTTGGTTTACATATTAAATTATTGAATCTCCATAAAATGTTTGAGGTGAGACAATATAGGGAATTAAAGAGCCCGTTAAAGAAAATATTTTTTTTTCGAATATAACATAGTATTTGAAAAGTCTTTTGGAGTGAAAGCAAAAATACTAAAATCTGTGACACTCGTGTGTTGTTGCCCAACATAGGATTACAAACTGTGCGAGTGCGGGACAATCTATAGAGAAACTAAGCACACCGTCGTATCGTGGGAAAATGCTGCTTTCTCTGAAAGACATGCGGCGCAGGCTAAATCAGGCGAAATGATCGTTTATAATTGCAGAAGAATTCGCAAAAATGGAAGTTCTATTATTAGCATTCACGTTCAATACTTCAACATCATAAACCTATTCACAGCGCTCACATACACATTCGGAATTAACGTACATCATTTTCATACGAAATCTATCGACGGCAGCGTGCTTAGTTACTGTGTAGGAAGGCAGGTGGTCTCGCAATCGCGTATATATATATATATATATATATATATATATATATATATATATATATATATATTATATTAGATATATATTAGAATATATATCTAATATAATATATATATATATATATATATAACCAACAGCAACTTTCCTTTTGGGCCTAAGTAGAACCTGACCTTGGCTCATCTATGCCTCTGACAACACGGTCGCAAACGTATTTGACGAGATGATGGTTCCTGAGCGTACGTGTACTCTGTCAAGTTAATTTCATTGCCGTTTGTATCGGTGTAAGCGATTCTGATGTGTAACTGTGACATATGCTGTCACATAACTATTGCTTAAGCGCAATTTACAACATATTTGACTCAGACTCGTAAACGCAGACGCAGCTACGATATACACCTGCGTAGATAGAATTGCCAAAACTACGTTAAATAAGTCATCGTCGCGTGCCTAGTCTTACCTTACTCGTTAATAGTTTATTTTATTCTTGTTATCCTTTTGCTTTCTGCTTGTCTGGAAAACTGGGCAAACAAATGAGGATTTGATTAAATCAGGTAGCAAACGTTGTCTGAAATATTTGCTTCCATTCTGCCGGCTTCATTTCTGCTCACGTTGGCGCGGGCCAAGTCTAGTTTTTGTTCACGTTCTGCCTTGAGCTTAGGCTGTTGGAGGCCGTTCGCGGGTGCCGTGGAGGGCGTGGCTTTTGTGCCTTTGGGGCGACCGTAGCCTTCGAGATGGAGCAGCCAAAACTACGCGGCGGGCCGGAAGAACACTCTCAAACTGGTCCCGGTCTCTCTTTGACTAGAAAAACGCCAAAAACAACGTGCCCAGCAACCAGCCAGACAACACATGGCTGGTCTCTCCTTCCGTCTACCTAATTATCTTTGTCCTCCTACCTCTTCACTTGCCTCTCTCAAGCCTATGTTCTTCTGTTATCTTGCTCTCAATTTCCGTCTCAGTTTTTTTTTGTTGAGTAATGACAAAGAGCGAATACAAATGTAAATTATTTGCTCTAACTGCTGCATTGTGGCTGCTGCTGCTGCTGCTGTGTGGTTATCGTTGTTATGTCGTTTTTGCTTCTTGTTAAAACCTCGTCGGAGAGCCGAACTAGATGCCACAGGATGCAAACTCTTCTGGCAGCTGTTGTTGTTGTTGGTGTTTGTTGTTGTTGTTGTTGTTGTTGTTGTTGTTGTTGGTGTGTTTGTTGTTGTTGTCGTTGTTGTTGTTGTTGTTGTTGTTGTTGTTGTTGTTGTTGGTGTGTTTGTTGTTGTTGTTGTTGTTGTTGTTTTGTTGTTATTGTTGTTGTTGTTGTTTCTGTGGTTGTTGATGTTGATGTTTTTATCGTTGTTGCTGTTACGCTGCCATTCCCTGACAATGTTGGTTTAAAACGACTCAAGTCTGAGCGGCTACGTCAAGTATTTTGGTGTTTTTTCTCTCTGCTGTATAAACAAAACTATTGTAGGTAATCATTCAAGTGCTATAATTAGTCGAAGACGATTTTTACTGGTCGCTCTGATCTTAATAGTTGATTCGGTAGATAAGCTGATGCTAGCTCGCTGCCACCCTGTGATTCTATTGCGGGGACTGACGTATGCTGTTGTTGTTACATTCTCGTCGCCGGGTAATTTTCGGTGAACTCTAGTGCAAACTATCAACTTAAGCAATAGTAAAATGTGCCTCTATTACGACCACGCAAAATCTGCCTTTTCAGTCTATTTGTTCTAACTTCTGCTTCTACTGTTCATACTACTGGTGCTCTTTTAACTGCTGCGATTGCTGCTGCTACCACAACTTCATCACCGTTAGTGCCAGAATCAACGATAACCAGCAGCGAGTTTTGACAGAGCTTCCGACCGAAGCACTGACAAAAACCGATACGGTGTAGGTAGACCCTAGGTGGCGGGTCGGGAAAGCTAGGTGCAAAAATAACGATAATTATCATTTTGTTTCCTTGACAAGGCGCGCTCCAGTGTGTACCAGTGTGCCCTCCTTCACGTCTTGTTGCGTTTGTCTTAATAAATGCCACCTGACGGTACAGTGTGGTCTTATTTGCACTAATTTGCCAAAGAGACAAAGTTGGTCTAAACGCACTTTGCTTTTTCTCCATAACTCTGAGACAGACTGTCTCAAATATATGCATGCCGTCATCAACTGGTCGGCCATATATTTGAAAATGAAAATTGAAAAAAAAAAAACCTAACCTGGGTGTTAATAAACCATAAACTATGAAAGACTGGATGGACCCGCGTCTTCGCGTCAGGGGTCGGGCAAGACTCCCACTCGGACACGAGTGATAGATAAGGAGTGAACCATCGGCGCCGTGGATTTAAATTATGATTTAAAATATAACTATAAACCATAATAATAATAATAATAATAATAATAATAATAATAATAATAATAATAATTGAAAATGCTTTTTTTTCGGACTCATAGTCGCTGCATATCTCTGTGTCTTTGCGTTGAAGTCGACGGCTCGCCGTAAGTAGCCCTTCATGGCATGGTTGTCGTCTCAGAATCTGTGTGGTTGAAGATCCTGCGACAAGCAGGTGAAGAAGGTATTGCAGGTGGCACGAGCAACGTCAAAGGGGTGGTTCCCAGGAGCTCGAAGCTCTAACAGTTGTGGCCGCAACATCCTCGCCTTCCGCTCGCCTTCTCCTTCTTTCCTTCGCTCGCTCAATTTTGTGTCATCTATTTCAATGCTTTCATTCTGCCATGCGTTGCCATGCTCTTCTTTCTTTGTCTCTTTCTCCCACTTCCCGACTGGTTCGTGTTCGTTGTCTTCATGGGCATCCCATGGCAGAAAACTTTTTCGACAAACATACACTCGAAGCCGCGGGCCCATTGCGAGAGCCGGCCGTGCTGTTGTTGTTGTTGCTGTTATTGATGTTGCTGTTGTTGTTGTTGTTGCTGCTGTTGTTGTTGCTGTCGTTGTTGTTGATGTTGTTGTTGCCATCTTCTATACTGTCATCTCATTCGGACACGGCAGACAGGCAGGCAGCCGCGAGGCGACTCAGTGAAGGGCCGAAGGGAGCACGGGAGCGGCGCTGGCCGGGTCGTGGTGGCGGTGGTGGCGGCGGCAGTGGGAAATATAGGGCAATATAGGGGACGGGCGGTGAGGCGGTGAGCGCGAAGAAGGAATAAAAAGAAACAAACGGGCAGCAGCAGAAAACTCGGGGCATAAGTGATGATGAAAAACAAATTTGCCTTAGGCGCCGCAGGATGCGATGAGAAGAAGCGTCGCGCAGTGGAACGGATCCAGCTGAACATACACTACAGCTATACTCGAACAGAGCCACACTACGACAAGATGGGAATGATGAAGACGAAGAAGTAGAAGGGGAAGAAGGAGCAGGAGAGGGAGAAAAAGAAGAAGTTCAACAAGGAAAATACACAAACGAAAGAAACACAAAAGTGAGATTAGAGGCAAAATTAGGAAAAAGGGACCAGCAGGCCGAGCTGAGGCAGGGGCTGAGGGGCTCAAACAAGCAGAACATTAGATATAAAGAGACAATTAGAGAGAAAACGCGCTCCAGCTAACCTCCAAACTACCACACGGCGCAAGGTAACATAAAAAGACTAACGACAGAAAAAGAGCAAGAACATACGCACGAAGCAAAGCGCAGAACACAGATGGGGAGAGAGAGAGAGAGAGAGAAAGGAAATACAGGAAGAAATAAACAGGCCACAGTTAACTTACCGAGTCGAGAATAGAGAAGTTACAACACAGCCGAAATAACGTAACAAAGTGGCGGAAGGTGGGCGGCAGCAGCAGCATACCCAACTAGCAGGTGCTCGGAGCGTATGAGCGCTCACACACAATTACACGTACGTACATTCATTGCAGTGTACATATATGCACATATGTACATGCATCCGTAACGAAACGCTCGCGAGAACAGCCAAAGAGGAACAAGCAACGAACTTCAATTAATTAGCCGTGAGAAAGGTGCGCCGCCAGCACAGCAGCAGCAGCGGCGGCGGCGGTGGTGCTGCGATGTGTGTGGCAACTTGGAGGAACCAATTCCGCTTTCTCTCGTCGTTCGGCGAAGCCCATGGGGGGGCGATGGGGCCATGATCGCTCTCGCGCCAGCGGATGCCTGCCTCCGTTTGCTAGACGTGGTCTAGGAGGAGGAGCCGAAATCGCGCAAAAACGAAAACCGTTGTTTTATCCTAATAATGATGATAATTGCTAGAATTACGGATGCCAATATCACAAATGCCCAAATTAACGTTGCTCAGATGATGAAGATCATCATCATCACAATCATCATCACTAGAAGGCCAGCCGTAACGCCACAAGTTGTTATTTGTGTTAATTAATGTTAGCGTGCTTATTATGGATTTCCGATCGTGCGCTCATTCGACGACGGTGCGATTGGTAGTGAAATCGCAGATCTGCACACATCTCGCTCTGCGGAACCGTTTCCCAAGACAGATCTGCTAGTCAGCAACTCGAGCCTTGTGGAGCTACTCCCGCCTGCAGACTCGCATGGTGCATTTGTGCATTATCCTCTTTATCTCTCACCTCAAATATATAGGCAAGTTTTTTTTTATTTAGTGATTTGTTATTGAGCATGCAACATTCTAAATTCGAATTGTCTAAACCTAATTTACAGGTCGTTAATATTTGGCATCATATAGGTCTTGTATCACTGATATTGTTAAAGTGCTTATAGGACATAACATGTGTCCGTGAGCTTTCAGTTCAATTAATTAGGCTGAACTGAACTGACTTAGGGACTTATAGGGAACACAGAATTATCCTGCATTTTCGGCAGAATTATCCTGCATTGTTTATTCTTAACACTTCTGCTTGCGCGACTCCGAGATGTATTTAACCAACAGATGCAATTTTTTGTGGGAACTAACCTAAATATACTTCCTCCTTAGCATTTCATGTGATCTGTATTCACCTGTAAGGCCTCGCTAAGCATAAGCTACACCCCAGATTTAACGTAACCTTGCGTAACCTAGTGAGGTCGCTTGAAGCCTTGCCCGTGGAGACACATGCATACGCGGACGTTCCCGTCGACCGGTTGCTGAACACAGGTTCCTGTCGTTGTCTATGTCTTAAAATTTGGGAGCCCGGGCGAGAGTCTATGCTGAAAATTTCCTAAATATGTGCTATTTCCATTGATGAGGCTGTCTACCTGAGCATTCAAGGTTCCGCTGCACATGAGACATGACCTAGTTAAGCCGTAAACTCGCGAGAACTCGGAACCGCTATTTAAATTCAGTTGTTAAATGTTGTGTTGCACAATAATGTTTGTTGATCATATATAGGGCCCATTCTACGCAAGTTAACACCACGACACATAAAATACAGCATTGTAGCAGCACCGGCAGCAATGCTGAACGTCGTAGAATAAAATGCAGTTAAAAACGATACGGCGACGCGTCTGATTATACGACCACTAGATGAAATGTGGTTGGCGCAATTGACACAGATGGCCATTCGGCGGCCAGTATTCGTAGTTCCCGGCGCGGGACAACGAGGTCTTTGTAGCAAGTTTGGTTGGCGACCAAATTCCACTCAATAATCATCGATTGATCATCATTGACCAGATGGACGGACGAGCTTACGGACTGGCTGGCTGGTTGGCTGGCTGAAGACAGACAGACACCTAGCGGCTAATGGCCGATTGACGAAATATGCTCGTTGTTCAAAGGTTTACTACTTTCTTTACAGGCAGCCCGCGGCGTTTCCCCACGGCCGGGAAGGAGGAGGAAGGCGGGTGGCGGTATCGGGTAATCATTTGGCTATAGCAACGGCGGTTGTATCGGCAGCGCCAGCGGCGGCGGCAGCGGCAATGACGAGATCGACGACGGAGCGACGCAAAGACTCAGCGTCATATCAGTCAAATAAACGAATGACTGACGTCTAACTAATTAATGCGCTTCTCTATCAATCCAAGAGTAAATATATACCGATTCGTCTCTCTCTCTCCCTCTCCTCTCTTCCCTTTTCTCCTCCCTTCTTCCCCTCTTCAACGTATCCTAGCCGCACTCTCTTTCCCTCCGCTCCTTCGCGCGCGCGGTTCCTTGCGTGCTTGCTTTCCCTCTGCAGACGAGAAAAAGCAGACGAGCAGCGACAGCGCAGTCTGTTCCTGCTTAGGCCATCATCGTTGTCGTGTCGCTGTTGTTGTTGTTGCTGCTGTTGTTGTTGTTGTTTTTGTTGTTGTTGTAGATTTTTGTCGTCGACGTCGTCTGCGACGCTAGCTAATCTAATCTATTCCCGGGGCCCGACTCGTGCCTGCACTACGACGACGCAGAGGGCTGGCGTGGCAGGCGGCGCCGGCGGAATTGTCTGCTTCGTGTGTGTGGTGTCCACCATCTTTGGCTCCATCATGATCGGCAATCGACGGCCGTACAAGAAGTAGCGCCTGTAGCACCAGCAATAACGGTGTAACGGTGGTAGACGATACAGCAGCAACAACGTCGGCGTCGACGACGGTAGAAACAGTCCCGCAACAACAATAACAACAGCAACCTCAACAATTTCAGCGCGAGCAGGCGCTGTAGTCAACACGCCAGACTCACCGATTGCACCAGCAGAGCTGCTTCAAGCCATTTTGCCAGCTTCGGCAAATCGGACCCGTCCCGATCAGCCAGTCAGCCAGCCAGCCAACCAGGCACGCTTCTAAGGAGAAGAACGGCTGCTCTCTTTTGTACGCAGCCGATCGGTGTATCGTGGCCCGAGCCAGCCTCCGTGGGGGGCTCGACCTCTGCGGGGTTGAACGCGCGCTGAGTAGGATGGGGATGCGGAGTAATGAGGTATAGGGCATTAGGTGGGCGTGGGGGGGGGGGGGGGGGTTGAAAAAGAACGAACTCGGACAACCGAGAGAGGAATAGGAGTCTGCTAGTATGGCCCTTTGATATGGCAGACCCCGAGGCGGAGGTATTATGGCAAGAAAGGATCATCACGAATCGGAGGCGTACAGACAACGCCTGAGCCCCTGGCCTGGCCGGTGGTCTAGGCCCGTTTGTGTGTGGGCCCGTCGTATTCAAGGCTTGCTTCTGTTGCTATTGCTACCGATCGCGCTGCTGCTGCTGCTGATACTTGTGTCCCGCCTGCCACTGGAACCACTGTTTCCAAAAACTTTTACCACCACTACCGCCTCTCGTTCTCGCCCCCTCGAGTTGATGATAGTAATAATAACACTGTGCTAGCTAGCGAGCTAAGCAGCCGACTCGACACGGGATGGGCTAGGAGCCACCACCAACCAGGCCCGGTGTCTGTTTTCCGGGATTCGCCGGCCACAACCAGAACGCGGCGCAAAGGGCAGACCAAGCGGCCCAATCTATTTGGCCTTGAACACTGAAAAGATAGGAAGACGTATGGCTAGTTAGATAGCGAAAACACCGAACGAGTGTACGATGAGAAAAAAATAGAGAAGAAGGAGAGGCGGAGATGGAAGCGGGAGGAGGATAGGGAAAGGCCAAAGAGAGAACCTCGGATAGAGCCATGGAAATAAGACCGAAGAATAAAGAGGGTAGGAGGCGAGACAAAAACCCCGGAAGTGACTAACGACAGAGGGAGAGCGAGAGAAGAAGAGAGGGTAAGAAGCACAGGTCTAACACGCGGTCTAGAAACACTTTTAAACTCGGAAGGAAGTTGAGAGCACAAGTTCGACCGCTGCATAAACCCGAAGTTCTACATGACAAACCTAAAGCGGCAGTGCACGCATAGGAGCCAGGTGACCGCTGTTTCTGAAAGGTAATAAGTACTGACCCGTCTCGTTGGGAACGGGCATTTGGCGTTAGTGACGCTCCTGCTATCATAACGTGTTGACCACAGCATCGATTACCCTTAGTAAAACTAAGGTCTCACTGACAACTGGAGC
>QVRM01000934.1:0-33212 GCA_003439945.1 Dermanyssus gallinae
GTGTCAGGATGATTGAGACCGCCCGGCATCTTTTCCCGAAACCCGGACAATTGTGGGTATGTATCATAATGAGGACAAACACGATACAACCACAGCGTCGCCTCCTTCCTGGGCTGCTTTCGATGATGATGTTGTTCCTGTTGATCTCGCTCGATCGCCTTCCTTCCTTCTTTCCGTCCGTTTCTTTGTCTATTTTCTCGGGTGGCTCTATTCGGTTGGTTCTATCGTGGTCCTGTCAATGTCCCTTCTGCAGGTCAACGACAACAACATTAACAGCAGCAGCAGCAACAACAACATCAAACAAACAGCAGCAGCAGCAGCAACAACAACAACGACAGTATTATTGACGAAAGAATAGTGAATCCACAATAGAGCCAGCCGGAACCTAGTAGGCGTGGCAGCAGTTATCTGAAAAACCGAAAATGTAGCACAAACAACGCTGATTGACAGGCTGAAGTGCTTCTGCAGAATATCGCCAATAGGATGATAGCTCTTGTGACGATTCGCGCTCTGTGGAAGGTGCCATACTGCGCGGGATCATAAAGTGCAAGCTCTACGGGACTTCAGCCCGTCACGGTCGACACATCGATTTACTCGACGGACAGAGTTTCGATCATTTTATGTGTGGAGTGTGTTTGCACGGTCATTTAGCCCTATAGACATAGTGTTCCCTACTAAGATTGTCAGCAACTGTCGGCCATGAGAAGCTCGACAGCTTTGATTCACAACATCCTCTCTTGCCGGTGCTACACTGACAGCGTCCTTTCTCGTGTAATCTTTTGTATATTGTATTTGTTTTGACTAATTTGACATTGATTCTATTGATACAACGATACAGAATTGAGCAACAAATAGGCCATCACTCTACGTTACCTCTAGGTCCAATGAGTGTCGAGCCCGGTGGCGTAGCGGCTTAAGTCTGCGTCTCGCAACCGGAGGAGACACATAGGTGCGCGGGTTCGAGCCCCACCGTTGCGCATTTATATTTATGGGGGGTCCGTCTATGAAGCAATGTGAAAAACAGTTCCGTGGACGTTAAATCTTGGCTGAGGGTCAGCCCGAAAACTTTTCTTAGGTCCAATGAGTAGTATTTGCATCGAATGACGATGTGTTTGTTTCTGCGATTTAAATTTAGCTTGCGTCAAGAAACTAGTTTATGTTGCCAGTTGGGGAGTACTCAATAAGACGCGCAAGCCACTTTCGTTTTCGTCCAATACACTAGAAAGATTGAACCGAGTTAACCTGGAAAATCAGCTTAGTTGACAAATGTACTACAATGTTTCATTTTACATTTAATAATTGCAATAACTTATTTTTTTTATTTCTATGCCGCATTTTTAGGAGATAGTGGCATATGATTCTCTACACTCTACCGAGCAAGAGCAATCGCCTCCTGCAGCATATTACGGGCATGGTGGAACAACTCGGCCCCAAGGCCATCTGCGTGCTGATGGTGCTTGACCTCAGGAGGCAGGTGACGCTTTGTATCATTTTATTTTGAATGCTTGCGCTACGGGCAGCTTAGATAGAGCGACGCTTGAATTGGAAGTAGGCCAAGAAAGCTGTTCATCTTTTAGTGCCGCAAATACGTAGCCATCGACCCGCGTTGCTCTACGCCGCTAGAGGCTAGCTTTTCTCCAATATTTCTCTCGTCCAATTTTCGTTGTCTTGGAGAGTCGCGTGGACAATTTTTTTATTATAGGAGGAAGACACCTGGCTTGAATTGGATAGTACATATATTGGATGTCCCAATGCCAGGCAGATTTCCAACTCTTTTTTTTTCTTAATATGGGAGAGGTTTACAACCTAATGCCAAATATCGTGCAATGGCGTTGCACAGCAGCGTATAGCGCATCTACCCTTCTCGTACGGAATCCGTGGCAGTGTTTAGAGCGATCGCGACGGCAATTTCATAACTTCGATGCCTGCAGCTATTATTAACTCGATAATGTTACCCAAGTGATTAATGGATTGTCGTTGTATCTATAGGCATACTGGTCTCTTTTAAGAAAATCACACAATGGTTTAGCAGGTAGATTCTAAATGCATTATTTGGCTTACCCCCTTATACCAAATATTTTGGCAAACAATTGCCATTGTCTTTGACTGAAAATTGCCTAGTAGCTGCAGGCTGATCAAAAGTATACACGTTTTTTTATTATTATTGGTCAATTACAACACATGAAAAAAACTTGCTACCACAGAGTTTCAGTGTATACCCTTTTATCGAAGGAGAAGATCTAAGAAAGCTTCAATTCTTTTCTTCAGCGCTCTTGTATGTGTAGTAGAAGCCGGCACTGTTGCACGCGGCAAAATATCTCCTAAAGCGCAGAAAAGCGTATACAAGTACGTCGTGTCAATTCAAAGGTACACCGCGCATGATGGGCACGTACTCCAGTAAGAACCATACATTAAACTTTCCAGGAAGGGCTGCGAAGAACAAAAAGTCTACGAACATAGTTTTGCATTTATTGTGTGTGTCTGCGGATAGCTGAGGTTTACGATCTTCTGACAGAGTTTAAACATCGTAAACGTGCACGATGTACGTAGAGTTACTTTGTATTTGCAGGAACAAGCTCCTCTTTGTGAGGTTCTTAGTGACTGTGCGCAAGTAGCTTGCATTATTCGTTCGCCAAACAAGAATTTGCAGCCAAAAATAGAGGAGAGGATTATATGTTTCGCCCTTTACCACTACTATACAGTATATTTCAATATGTGCCAACAGCAATGAAAAAGAAAGTAATATTTACTCTAATAGCAATGACTATACTAGTCGTTTTTTTTGTCAAGTTAAACGCGTAGATAAATTTTTGCTATGTACACATTGGCCATTTTTAGGACAGCTTAACTAAACGAGTATATATACAGGTAGTTCAATAAGTTCTTAGAATGAAAACCGAGAATTTTCCAAATCATGTTTTTAAATTTTTCTTATTCGATATTCTCCCCTGAGAAGCTCAATACACTTTTCCCACCGAGATTTCAGAGCTTTCATACCTCTTGAGTAGAATTCCGCGTCTTTAGACTGAAAATAGGCATTGACAGCAGCCTTAACCTCTTCATTGCTGGAAAAACGCTTTCCACCGAGACTATTCTTCAAATGTCCGAAGAGGAAATAATCAGAGGGGGCCAGGTCTGGAGAATAGGAGGGTTGTTCAATAAGTTCGAACCTCAGTTGGGCCAGTTTTGCCGATGCTTGCCGGGACTTGTGTGCAGGAGCATTGCCCTGGTGAAACGGGACAACCTTCTTCTGCAAAGCGGGCCGTTTCACGATGAGTTCTTGCTAACGGCAGTCCAACAGTCTTGCATAATATTCTCCTGTGATCGTTTTACAGCTCTCAAGGTAGTCGACCAGCATTATTCTACGTTGGTCTTAAAAAACTGTAGCCATCACCTTTCCGGTCGATGCCGTTGTCCGCACCCTCTTCGGAGGTCCTTCATCAGGTGCACACCATTGGCAAGATGCTTCTTGGGTCTCCGGAGTTGTAGTGATGAACCCGGCTTTCATCGACGGTCATGAATCTACACCAAAAATCCGACAGATTGTTCGACATCTTGGCCAAATTTCGCTGTAAAGCCAAAACAGGCGCGTCTTTTTGGCCTTGGTTGAGCAAATGCGGCAGCCATTTTGCTCTAAGCTCTTTCATCTTCAAGTTTTCGTGTAGGATAAAATGCACACTGCCTAAACTAATCCCTAATGCCTCCGCTATTTCCTTAATGTTCATTCGCTTATCTGTGCCAAGAATTTTTCGCACTTTCTCTACGTTTTCCTCATCAGTTGCCGTTTTTTGGCCTCCTGGACGTAGTTCATCCTCGGTGCTCCTGCGACCTCTTTTTAACACATAAATCTAGTTGGAAACAGTGGCAAAACATGGCGCAGAGTCACTGTACGTCTCGTCTAACTCAATTTTTTATTTGGGTCGCATTCCAACCTTTGAAATAAAAATGCTTGATAACCACTCGAAACTCTTTTTTTCTCCATTTTTAAAAATCACGCCGATACGTTGCACGGGAAAAGCTATCAAACGAAATCGCAACGGCCAATCACCATAATATATTGAGTGCTAGCAGTCGAAAAGTTGCAGTTCCTATTAGCGGTGAAAGCGTGCAAAAAAGCAATGCCATCGTTGTCTTGGTCCACAAAGGTGGTAAGATTTTTTTTAAAGCTTCGTACGCGAACGATGGCGCGATTTTACGCGTTGTTGTTAAAATCGCTAAAATTAAAGCGGTCTTTAGACCATCATTCGGTTTGAAAGGGGTCATGAGGTGGTTCGTGAGCGAGTATTCCGTCGACCGGGCGCACCGGGTCTAAAGCCCGACCTCGTAATAACAACACCTACCGAGGTCTGGGTTTTAGATGCCGAGGTTTGCGGCCCGAACCGGGACGTGGCAAAAGCACGGCAAGACAAGATCGCCAAATATGACGTCGAGTGCCTAAGAGCGGCGCTCCCCCACCCGCAAAGACCTCGCAGATTCGGATCCATCACTATCTCTATGAGTGGTGTATGGGACTCCGAATCTGCGAAGGACGCTCTTGGGGCTCGGCGTCACGAAGAGGAATCTTATGGATCTCACCGTTTTAACTTTGCAAGGAACCTTGAGGATATACCGCTCGCACCGGGTTCATAAGAGCGGGGGGCTACCATCAAGCAAGGACACAGACAACTGACTCTTAACTTCACGTGACACTTTTTTACCACCATTTTTATTAAGGCGAGCACTGCCGAGTGTGCAAACGTATTGTAAGTGATTAATAAATCATCACAATATTTTCTATCTCTCTGTCTCTCTCTCTCTCTCTCTCTCTATATATATATATATATATATATATATAGAGGGAGAGAGAGAGAGAGAGATAATAAGATAGAGATATATGGCTACATATCTATCTAAAGGTACACTTATGCAAAAACAATTCTTGTATTTTGGGACCGGTCGACTCCATACGATTCCGTACTGGCGGATTCGAGCGAGTTGAGTTGGCTTTGTCGAATAGTTTGAATACCGTTCTACGTGTAGGCAATTTGACAGTATCGTCGTCATGCGTTACAGCAGCAGCAAAGCAGTTGTTTAATTGTGCTGCAAGAAACTTAATGTACAAGAAATCCACTGCGAAAAGCGGCGGCGGCGGGAGCGTCGAGACCAATGGTTCGAACTCGAATCACCGGAATACAGCCGATACAGGTGCCGCTGCTACGCTTCTTTCTACTAGACTGGATGCCACTAACATTACTACTACTATAACGGCTACGATCACTGTTGGTACTGTTTGCATATACGTATAACAACAATTCTGCGGCCGTTATTGCCAAGGCTTTAGGCTCGAAAGGCTGTGAGCAAGCGAGCGAGCGAGGGAGAACTCGCTGCGCACTTGGCTGGACACGATTGCGTGCTCGAGTGCACTCCTCAGGCAGAACGTGTCTGCGTCCGCTCAACACGTGTACAAACAACAATAGAAAAGAACAAGGGCTAGTTGTCGGAGTAGCCATAGTCGTAGGGGCAGCAGCAACGACAACAACAACAACAACGACAGCAACAACAGCATCAAGAGCAGCAGCGGCAGCAATATCAACAAAAATACCAATACCAACAACAACACCAACAACAACAACAGCAGCAACAACAACAAACACGATGTCCAAACAATAACAGCAAACTACGGGGTCGACGAGAATCGCCAGTGTTTTGATAGCCACTCGTCGTTCACTGGAGAGGGAGAGCAACACCAGCAGCAGCAGCAGCAACAACAATAATAGCGACAACAACAACAACAACAGCAACAACAACAACAACAACAACAACAATAATATTAATAATAGCAACAACAACACAACAATAGCAGTAGCAACAACAATTTGTTGTTGTCGTCTAATCTAACTATACCATATAACGCCTGGCGGACACGCTCAGACATACATGTCCGCTATTGGCGGTCACGACCTCACGCCGCTGTTAAGCTAGCTCTATCGCTAGTGAGGCTTCTGCTGTTGCTGCTGCTGCTGCCGCACGTTGCTAAGATAACGGTAAAACAAATGAGGGCATTATCGGCTCTTGCCCTCAAATGAGCGGCCTAGGACGAGGCGTCAGTCAGTCAGACAGTAACAAACGGGGGTTCGGGACAAGGCGTACTTCAGAAGGGATCGTGTTAGACGAATTGCTAGGCACGCAATATAAGCTCCCAGTTTGCCCCCGGGCCAGCTGCGGCAACTCCTCTCTACCTGGCGTCATACACTATCGACATACGCGCCATAGGCACGATGAGGAAACGATAGCATACTGGTTGGCTGGTTCGCTGGCTGGCTAGAGAACTAGGTTGGTAGTACCGGTAGTATCTAAGTATGCACGCATCTATGTGTGCGGCGTAGCTAACTAAGCAAGGTATGTTCAGAAAATGTAACCGATGTTGTTGTTCATTTATTGTTGCTGTTACGTTATTCCTGCTGATGCTGAGCCGTTACGGCTACTGCTATGCGAACGAGCAGAGCATTCTGTTTCACTTGTTTTTGTTGACACAAAACGTGCATACACACACATACACCAAACGTGTGAAATCGATATATGCGGCACAGGTAGACTTGCTTTCGGTGTTTAGAATAACCGATGTTTTCACCCTAGGATACCAGCACATTTACGGCAAACCGATTGTGAAATAACAGCAAGAAAACTTGAAGATTGTCTCCTTGACAGCGAACTGTGACCTTTTCCGATTTGCGGGAATTTTCTAGCGGTAACCATAAACGCAATGGAGAACCATGAGGAGGTATGACCTCGATCATCTTTTTCGATCAACACATTTATATACTAAGAGGGTGGCGCGATTTTAAAGGTGTAAGACAAATCAACTTTACGGGGAACAGTGGCCTGGTGGAGACTGGCATATGGCGTTAAAAAACGTGTATAGGCAAAAGCCTTCCCTTATAGAAATTACTGCATATACGGATGGGTCTGCATTCTAAAACAACCCTATTACTCAACGAGCGGTAAGGCTGTTCTATTTCTTTCCCCTTTATATTTACTATTGATTTTTATTCCGAATAATGAGGTTCTTGTTTGGTTTACCTTTTCCAACGAGAGGAAAGCTTGTAAATTACAAATATTAAAGCTAAGCTGCTTGCCATAGCCAAAACTATTCAAACTAAAATACATGAACACACTTCTATAGTATAGTATAACAATATTGCAGTTAAAGTCATGTAAAGTCTACGACAAGGAAAGGTCCCTGGCGTAAGTCGAATATGCCAAATATCAGAATCGAAATACATGTTTCTAGCATACGTTATACTGACGATTGAGCAGGAAACCACAGGTTCAGTTAACACATTACTGATTGGCAACGCATCCCCTCTAGGGTCCAATCTCAGCATACTTTAGCAACTATTTTAAATAAACAAGATATAGACGATGCACATGTTACTTTACGTGCATGCTACAATCCCAACTAACTCTACTACCTCTAGGTAAAGTCGTCAATCACGAGCTTTCAATCCGTAATAAGACGACAATGGACCTCAGTCTTACAATCTACCCCCTTGACCACAGAAGTGGTGAGGCAAGACAGGTGTGACACTTGGGAAGACGCCAAATGCGTATTCTCTGCATTCGCCCAAGTTAAACACATTACCCATAGTAACACGTATGTTTATTAAAAATGAACGAGAGTTAACTCACGTAGCAAGCCACGTGTGACATGGTTGTTCAATTAGTATAATCTTAGTTGCGTAACAGGTACCAGTGTTGTGATGCAGACTAACAAACATTCTTGTTTGAGAGCTTGATTGATATAGAGGCTGTACAGCATAATATGCCAGCATAATACCTTAAATGATAGAAAATTGATGGCAAGGGTAGAGTCCAAATTGAGAAAGCAATATTTTGGGTGTTTGGAGAGTGGCAGGACTGTTTTTTTATTTTCGGCCACATACTAAGATGCCAGATTGCACGCTCTAGGTACCCTGCGAAAGTTTATTTGCAGTAATTTCCTGCCATTTAATTTGCATTTGCCGCGAAGGTATGTGACCCGCTACAATGTGTGAGTATTACTCGCCTTGCTATTTCGTCTCTTAGAAGATGGTTCGCGACGTTGGCATTGTCGCGCGTGTCCGCTCCCGAGTTGCAAGTGGTTATGTTCAAGTTGTTGAACTTTACGGCATTCTCCAGAAGTACAGGTTGTGTATTCAGCAGTTTTTGAGCAGTTTATGAGCAGTATATATATATATATATATATATATATATATATATATATATATATATATATACATAGGAAACAGATGATCAAGCTCCTCAGTATGAAAAAACATTGTAGTAATTAAAAACACTTTCAAGTCAACAAACTGCCAAGTTAATTAAATAGGTCCTACCGTTCCAGAGAGATAGAAATATCTATCTTCAGTATAGTACCTAGACAACTTACCTGTAGAGAACAGTGTGGATCTGTGGATCATACCAAAAACCGAACTGGTCTCACGAATTGAAGTCAATGCCCTTTAAATGACGAGTTAGGTTCTGTAGTATCAACTTTTCAAAGACATTTAAAATTTAATAAACGACTGAGATAAGGCAATAGCTGGACGTAAGACACGTTTCCCCTTTACCCTTATCTAATGAGACTACGTTCGTAGATCTCAAACATATAGGGAAATAGTCATGCTTAAAGAAGGGTTTATTACACTTGCTAGCGCCGCAATAGCGGAAAAGGCTAACTTTAGCAGTCTACCTGGAACACCCATGACTCCACTAAACCAGCTAGCAATCAGGTTCGCTATAGCTCCTTTGTTATCAGACGTCTGCATTCGAGGCAGCGATAATTATTCGGTCCCTTTAGACCATAGTTTATTAAGGTGTCCATGAATACGCGATTAATTTAACGAGCTTAAAATTAGATATTCAACGTAGCAAAATGGCCACTTTGTTCATCGGCGATTAATCTCGGCTCGTTTATCGTGTGACCCGTATTGGAAGTTAAGACTGAACGAAGTTCTGCCTTAGCGAGTTCCCTACCACAGGTTTTCTAAATATGTTTTCCCGAACGCCGTCAGTCCTATTTAATGTCATTAAACCGAGTTTTGTAGAAAGTTCTTCTAGTCTGGAAACTAGTTCGTTAATGCCGCTTTCGAGAGCGTAAGTACGCTATGTTAGTTTCAAGCGTCAAGTATATACGATACCTGCAATAAGCTTATTCACTGTATGCCTCAACCCACAAATTCTTGGGGAGAAGAAAATATGTATGAAACCTCTAACCTGCCTCAAAACAGAAAAATTTACAACACCTTATATGATCCGAACAGGTTGCTAAGCTGGGACAGGTTACACTATATATCGTGTGAACAAACTCCCTCGCCACTAAAAAAATGGTATTTCTTAGGAGGAGGATCACCTTAAATAATGATCCTAACGTCTCTCATTAGCATGCACGGCAAACTGGTACTTTCGCGGCATTAGTTTTTTTTGGGGTATAAATCTGCACGCGCTGTCACTAACACGGCATGAGTAAAAATACAATCACAAAGACCCTTGAATTGTCAAGAGTTTTTTAATGTGCAAATTAACCGCTTGGTTATAATCATGAAGACTATAAACTAATTGCTAGGAGAGGATTGCACAGGCGGTTTTTACAAACATTCCGACTCCCCTCAGGACAATAATTGCTGCAGGCAGCGATTAAGCTATATGCACTAATTCCGTAAGGAGAGCTGTGTGAATCCTTTAGTCAAGATTCTCTGTGTTTTTTATTATATATAAATATATATATAAATATATATATATATATATATATATATATATATATATATATATATATATATATATATATATATATATATATAAATATATAAACGCGTCCAATTTCTTTAGTGTATTACCAATCCCAAATCTTTGAAAAGGTGGTTAAGTCAAAATTCGAGGGACATCCTAGTTTATTTGATTATTTTTGAGGAATACGTCTGGATTTCGTAAGGAACGCTCACTTAAGCTTGCTCTTGTTCGTCTTTATCAGGAGATCGGAAACTCCTTCTGCAACAACCAACGCTGCCTCGTTTTTTTTTAACATTCCTGCCGCCTTAAACTGCTTAAAACCATAATTCTTGCTACAAATGTCTGATATTTTTATTTGTGTCTACGCTGTCGTGCCGTCGTTTAAGGCAAAACTAACGGGCAGGCTACAGGCAGTCAAGGTAGGTTGTCTTGAAACTCCTTTAGACTAAGTAAACGTCGGGACGCCGTAAAAATCAATTTTAAGACAATTTCGGTTTATTATTTTGATCGACTTCATAATAGAAAAATCGCATTAGAGGGTGACAGTGGGTCCTGTAAGCCCACTGCCTATGCTGACAATACGAATTTACTTATTTGTATTCAACCGTCTGAAATACAGGCTGACATACTGAAAGCAATGGAGGCAGCAGAGCAGGCTGTTCCTGTGTTTGAGAAATTTAGTTTGGAAAAACGTTTGGACAAAACTGGACTTTGTTGAATTGCCTTACCCAAAAATCTTCTTAAGATTAGATGCCGAAGTTGAACAATAGAACTGAAGTGGCAATATCTCCTACTATAAAATTTCTGGGTTTACCACATTTACATGAGACGCTTGACGGCATGATCACTTAGATGTTCTGACGCCTAAATGATATGCAGTAATTGCATCGATTCATCGACTAAAATAACTAGGAGTGCCTCTTATTATTTGGTGTATAAGATGCTATTGTGTGGAGGCGTGGTCTAGGAGACTAGTGCGCTAGTCACGGTTGTCATATACCGGGGTGTCGCCGGTTCGATCCCTGTTGTTAATCGAATTTTCTTTGAGCGATGCTCAAGAGAATAGATATCTAGTCGCCGGTTCGATCCCTGTTGTTAATCGAATTTTCTTTGAGCGATGCTCAATAGAATAGATAATAAACTATACCGCTGAGAGTCAGCGGCCATGCTACCACAAGGACTGTTGGGATAACCCTAGATATATTTACATGTCCGGCCCTTGGTGCATTGAAGCTTTACTTCAGGTTAAGTTCTTTTTTTTTTTTTTAATTCTACAGCATCCTCCGTCCCCTATGGGCTTGGAACTTAACCTGAAGTAAAGCTTCAATGCACCAAGGGCCGGACATGTAAATATAGATATATTTACATGTCCGGCCCTTGGTGCATTGAAGCTTTACTTCAGGTTAAGTTCCAGCCCATAGGGGACGGAGGATGCTGTAGAATTAAAAACAACCTCCTTAAAAAAATTGTAATTCTAGTATAAAATGCTATTACTTGCCAAATTCTTTGTTTTGGTAAATCTATCTGGGGGATTTAAAGTAGGGGCAAAAGTCATACAGAATGATGCCCTTAGGGCAATTTAAAACTTGCGCCGTATCGATTTGTTCCGTAAGCGTTTTTACTACGTTTAGCTTTTGAAGCTAAAAATATAATGTACACAGGGCAAAATCTTGCTCTACGATCTTGGTTGCGTTTGTTAACGGATGTTATTCCGGATGATGTTGCTTTTTCTATAACAGCTGCTGTTAGATGTCCCACTCGGCACGCAACAGTTTTTATAAGACCGGTAGGTCTAGAAGAAACCACCCGCTATGCTCTTGCATACACCCTGCCAACTATTTGGACCAAACCTCCCACGGAAATTCGCGTGCTCACTTCAGTCAGAACATTTGTATGTGAGGTGAAAAGATGGGTAACACGTACATTTCTAGTCAATACTAGTTACATGTTGAAGAAGGCTTGCTATGTTTAAGAACGGGGTAATTGCATTAAAGAAAGCATTGTAAAGTTGCAGTTTATAATTATTACTCTTAGAAAGTTATATAATTCATTATCCATACTATAAATCCGTGGTTACGCCTTAAATTTATAAATAAAAAATAATGTATATATATATATATATATTTTTTTTTTCTCCTATTTCCCGTCTCGAGTTGTATGGGACAGGACCCCAGCGTATGGATGTTAGTTCGCTGAGATTCATACCTACTAAACGCACCCCACATCAAAAGAATGGCGTGATGATGCATGAATATTGAATCATTTACACAAAAGCCAAATAGAGCTCAAATGTTAATTCAAGATAAAATTAAAAAGGCAGGCAAGAAAGAATTTCAGTAGCTTCTAGGAGGCAGAAAAACAGTTATAGGCTACGTCAGACAGGCGAAACAATGATGACAAATAAGGAGCAGAATAAAACATACACAGTAGAACAACTTGATACCGCGGTATAAGCACAACGTTTCACGAGTGGCGTAACCAGCGTAGAAAAGGCAAGAACGTGCACCGAAATTACAACAATTTAGATCGAATACATCGAAAAATAAGATCAAACGTGTGTTAAAGAAAATGAAAGCATAAAGTGTGTAGTTGTGATGGCATTTCGATACAAATTATTCTTGTTTTGGGAAATAAATACGTGTGTTATGTAACGGAGCAATTTAATCATGCGTTTAGAGGGGGCAGACTCTTGGAGGTTTGGCGGTATGGTATCTCTCTTGCCATGGAAGAAGTGGATAATGGGAATTTATAACATAGACGACCCTAGATTACACCCATAACGTATCGAATAATTATGCACGTTTTTAATAATGGAGTTCAGAGTATTTTAGAGACCAATGGGGAATAGGGGAGTGGCAGTGCGGATTTAGAAAAGAGCATACGCTAGAAGATCATATTTTTCATTAAGTGCCTGCATTGGAATGCCAAGTGCCGTGAAGTGGAATGCACAGCGCTGGACCAAAACTCGTTGAACTACTTCTCTCGCCAGCAGCGTGAGGGAGATAGTAGCAATATGATGAAACATTTTGAATTGTATACTATACTCCATTCGCGTGAAATATTCATAATTAATTAAGTTAAATTAAGTTAATTAAAAATATTAAGAAAGGTTGTAGAAGCATCGCAATTGCGGGATCGCATGAGTATTGCAGGATTTTTAAATCTAAAAAGAATATGATACGGTTAACAGAACAGATTTGTATTAAATTATGTTGGAGTAGAGGCTTACGAAAATCTGGGTTGAGTTACTGGAAGGCATTTACAAGAACAACGCGGTATGATCTTGTGCCTATCCGAGGCAGCTGAGCACACTATCAACTGACGTTTAGTTACAGAAATTAAAGACAAAAGGCGATATGGAAAAACAGCATGGTTTCCGCGCCGGACACTCTACACCTACGACGTATCCCAGCGTTGTACCTAAAAGACCGAACATCGACATACGAAGGCGTGGACTACGCAGTTACAGCCGGAGTCCCCCAAAGATCTGTGCTGGGACCAACCTTGTGAAACATAACCTACGAAGGAGTACTTAGACTACCGCACCTCCCAGTAGTTTATTCCATCGCCTACGCAGACGACCTGGCACTGATCGTTACTGTCCGTAATAAGGATCGGCTTAAAGAAACAGCCAACGGATTCTAGGTCTCGAACTGGCTCCACATAAAGCAAAAGCAATTCTTATAAATGGCCTGAAGCGTCCTCCACGAAATCTAAATTTACACCTAGAGTGCCTTCCAGTAACGCCCACGCCTATGGTCAATCACCTGGGCGTGATCCTGGATAGGGCTCTCACAAGAAAACCTCTGTTGTGCTGTGTGGGACTTAACCCCAGCGAATGGATGTTACCCGCTGAGACCCATACTCACTAAACGCACCTCTCCCTTAAACTTCACTCTCTGATGGCCTAGACCTCCATAGAACAGTGTTATGGGCCATCACGAGAAGTGGCAAGTGCCCTTCCAATTCCCAAGCCTGAGTCGAACCCAGGATGTACTCCACAAAATCTTTTAAACAACTTCGCGGGGGGTCCTGAATTTCAGGATGGGTTATTCCCGCTCTGGATCATAGCCTACAAATGTGTCTGATTGCCACGATGCTGGTCTCTTTCCATGTCGGTATCGGTGCCGTCTTTGGTCATTCATTACACTGGGGAACTTGCTGAAAAGATTTGGCATAGGCAAGTCTTCTGCGTTAAACTTGTCGAATTTATATATGCTGACCTGGCTAAGACTGGTCATACACGCACACCGCAGTTGAGCCTAGTCTCTTTACAGGAGCTTCGAGAATACAGGCGATACACGCTGATAGACATACACGTTGATAGCATAGAAATAAGGCCACTTAAAACGAATGCGTCTACGTATACCAACGCGTGTACAGACGGGCAACATTGGTGTCGAATCAGGGAGGCGAGCAATAAGAATAGCTCGAACGCCCTGATTCGCGAGCAGCACACAAATGAGTTGCATGCACTTTTACCAGTGATGCCACCTAACAGCAGTAGCAAGAGCTAACACGCAAACTAGCAGCCACAGTGACCCCAACACCACCACCACCATCAGCTTAGTCAATCAATTACGCCAACGAAGGAAGGTAGAGACACAAGAGAGAGAGAGAGAGGGTCAAAGAGACGCCCGACTCTCACAGGCGTCCTATGTACTCGGGCGACTAGATGATGTTGGGCAGACAGTGGGTGGGTTTAGTTCAGGGGGCGTTCCTCTCTCTCTCTCTCTCTCTCTCTTCCCACAGTCAGCCCTTCTTTTCCTGCTGTCCAGGACCCGAGCGTTTGATGTGGTGACGGTGGGTGATGCCATGTTGGTGGTCATTGAGGGCACGGGTGCTGGCTGGGGCGGCCTTCATAGGCCGGTCTGTTTCGTGGCGGCGCGTGTCTAATCCTAATCCTCTCCTCTAATCACGAGTGGGCCTCCGCGCTGCTGCTACTACTATGACTGCAAGTATCGGTAGACGACAAGGCTGCCAACAGGCTGGCCAAGGTGTCGCAACGCTGGCAATGCCGCAATGCCGACGGGTCATCTGGCTGCAACGACATTATTTAGAGCGCGAGAAGACCAGTTCGCGTTCGGCGGTGGAGCCAGCCGACGGTCAACTCCGTTACTGCGGCCACACTGCGGTCACTCTGCTCTCGGACTGCTGGTCTCGTTTCGTGCCAATGGGCCGCAGTGGGCAAGTGGAAGGTCCACTGCGTCGTCTACCGCCCGAGCGCTTCTTGCCGCTCCGTCGCGCCCCCTTGCCGCCCTATGGCGAAAATTGATTGCGATCACCTGCCGCCACAAAGCTGGGCTGACCGTTTGGTAGGCAACGTCATCGTTATGACGTACCGTTGCGGCAATGGCAGCAGCACCAGCAGCATTAGCACCACCTGGATCGCCAGACTAATTTGACTCGACCTGCAATGTTGAGTCCTACCTTATTCGTCCAACAAATAGCAACCCTAGCCGACGGATCTAGTGGCGAGAATGAGGCGATGCGCCTTGTCTAGCCGGTTAAAAGCCCATGCGCCGGCTTGAACTGAGCGGTTTTATCCGTTGTACTGCTGTTCTCAAATAGCAAGAGCTGAGCTATGACTTTGTCGACTGTTTTAATGATGATAATAATAATAATAATAATAATAATAATAATAATAATAATAATAATAATCATAATCCAAGATTGTTCCGCACCGTTGCTCTCCTTTGTCTGAAGCATAGCCTCGTAGCACACGGATGGCTATGTCGCAGATTACGCAGAAGCTGAAGAAAAGAGGTGAACATATCTGCAGACGGCAACCTGATAGCATTGACCTTTGGACTTGTTATAATAGGAACCCTCTGGTCTGTTAGTAAAGGCACAGCAACAATCCTACATGAACTGGTACAACGAATGAAAGCCACTTTTATTACCGGGTCTGTAGGATAGCGTTGGACCGATGCATTGCCGCAGCAATCATACATAATGGATACACATCACAATAGTTTGAGAAACGCAATGATGCTATGCATCATTGTCAAGCACACATGTCAAGCAAAGAATAAATCCATTCACCGATTCAATAATTACTAAAACTATAGTTTTTATTGGATGGATAAATATAATAATAACATTATTTTTACTGTTAATCTCATAATCGTCATTATTGCTACTGGACTAAATAGCTATAAATACAAAAATGAATTTCAAATTGTGGCGAGTCCCTCCATGTCCAAGTAATATACTGAAACTAGTGCAACATATATGCCTTATCTTACTAAACCTTCTACATGTGTCCGTATTTTGAAATGTATGAAAATTCAGTTTTTTTGTTTCTCGTTGCTTTATCTTTTCTATGAGACATTTTTTTGACCTTGATCAAATGCCGACGAGAGCGACTTCTGAAAGGTTGCTGCATGTAACTGCACTGTGCGTGTACGTGCTGTTCCAGGGTAAATGGCGAGGCCGCGGTTCTTGCAAGCACAACAGATGTAGTGGGTTGCCAGATAATTGCAGTAAGGCACGCCAAACAGATCCAAGCGCGAAAGATGGGCAGAAAAAAGAAACGGGAAGTACCGAAACGACCGGGACAGATGCGTCGGGTTAACCGCGAACGCCTTGGAGCCCTTGGAGATTGAATATGCCCGGCGAACAGCCAGCCTTGTGGATAGTTCATGGCCGAAATAGAGACGTACGAACAGGGGATACTTCACAGGTTGCGTACACGTCAATAATTCCTTTAAGGGCAGCGAACCCTACACAAAAAAAGAATGTAGAGAGACCGCATACACAGGAGAATAGACAAAGTGAAAGAGGAAGAGACGATATCACTCTCGTTCATGCGACAGCACTATCGGCAGTGGCGAATGACTGGCGTGAACTGTGTCTGCTGTCGATACGAATTGTACCCTCGTCGAGCTACGTGTTTTTATTAGTAGAAAACTGCACGTTTTTAGAGAAGTTGGCGACGATTAAGTAGACGACATTCGTCGACTATTCGTTCCGACGGCTGCAGTACTCTTTCAACTCAAGATTGTTTCCCGACTGACGTATGGTCTTGACATGGTAGGGGGACACCTCAGTTGGGCAATCTCTGGTTTACCTGAAAGGTGTTTTACACTGTACATAAAGCGAGTACTTTGCATGTAAAGGCGAAAGAGGATGTCAGGCTGTGCACCGGTTGTTTAAAAAAATCGACTGAGCTTAAAGACGCCGCGTAAGTACTCTTAGAAGACTTTGCCACAGAATGGAAAAATAAGGTTGAACAAGTTCGACGAAGAGTTAAAGACGTGGATATTTTCAGTATCTCTCACCTCTGGTATGGTCTTGTATCTAGACAGTCGCCACGTCTATACCAGATATATAGTTTCATAGCTCATAGCTGTTTAACCTGGTCTGTTCGAATACGAATTTCCACGAGGAATATACAGAGTGCATCTGTTGACTGTGCTCGCAAGCGTGTACGAGGTATCATGCGTCCGCCTGCCTGGCCCTTATGAAGAGATCGCTACACTGCCTCTCTCAAATGATGCGCCGAGAGCAGTTGGCAAATGTATACGTAGCAATGTTATATGCATACTTATTATGATTGAAATAAATGTGATGAATACTTATGCAAGTGCTTCTTTAGCCTAATGCCTTAGAAGAAGCCCCTGTTTCTACGATTCTAGAAATAGTATATTTGCAAGATACGATATACAAAGCTTGCGTTAAAACTACGCTCATGAGTACAATAACGCGGTTGTTTTCTGGTTATCCCTTCTTTCGTTTAAATAATTTTCATTTAATGATCGGCCGCACAAGGTTTCTTTCTTTATATATATATATATATATATATATATATATATATACAGGTAGTTCAATAAGTTCTTAGAATGAAAACCAAGAATTTTCCAAATCATGTTTTTAAATTTATCTTATTCGATATACTCCCCGAGATGCTCAATACACTTTTCCCACCAAGATTTCAGAGCATTTATACCTCTTAAGTAGAATTCCGCGTCTTTAGACTGAAAATAGGCATTGACAGCAGCCTTAACCTCTTCATTGCTGGAAAAACGCTTTCCACCGAGACTATTCTTCAAATGTTCGAAGAGGAAATAATCAGAGGGGGCCAGGTCTGGAGAATAGGAAGGTTGTTCAATAAGTTCGAACCTCAGTTGGGCCAGTTTTGCCGATGCTTGCCGGGACTTGTGTGCAGGAGCATTGTCCTGGTGAAACAGGACAACCTTCTTCTGCAAAGCGGGCCGTTTCACGATGAGTTCTTGCTAAAGGCAGTCCAACAGTCTTGCATAATATTCTCCTGTGATCGTTTTACCGCTCTCAAGGTAGTCGACCAGCATTATTCTACGTTGGTCTTAAAAAACTGTAGCCGTCACCTTTCCGGTCATTGCCGTTGTCCGCACCCTCTTCGGAGGTCCTTCATCAGGTGCACACCATTGGCAAGATGCTTCTTGGGTCTCGGGAGTGTAGTGATGGACCCAGCTTTCATCGACGGTCATGAATCTGCGCCAAAAATCCGACGGATTGTTCGACATCTTGGCCAAATTTCGCTGTGAAGCGAAAACAGGCGCGTTTTTTTGGCCTTGGTTGAGCAAATGCGGCAGCCATTTTTCTCTGAGCTCTTTCATCTTCAAGTTTTCGTATAGGATAAAATGCACACTACCTAAACTAATTCCTAATTATGTATCTATATGTATATATGTCAGTATGAGCAACAGCTCACACTGACGCCACTTCGACACATTCATCAAATCGCTTCTCCGACACCAACGCACACTCTCAAGCAACCCCGCCAGGAAATAGCTTTCCAACGTACGTATCAAAGGTTGCCGCTATCAAGTCCAAAGTAAAGATGATATCGTGCATTCCCCGCAGTTTAAGGGAACATTTTGCCGTCGAACTGTCAAGAACTATCAACGAGGTGTGCTCGGTGGCCAGCCAGCACAGTTGGGAACGGCTGATAGAATTTCCAACAATGGTGTTTAGTATACCGGTGAAAAAGGAGAAGGGGCGCACGCTCACCTCGGTCCTACGAGAAAATTTACATAGATTTCGCAGAGGCGCACGCCTGGAAGAGAATCCTCACGTAACCAGAGGACGACCTTCGCGAGCTATAAGTACTGACGACGCCAGTCGTAGAGCAAAGATCGTGCAGACAAAGCTGGCCCAGGGGGACGTCTCTTCCGCTGCTCGGACCCTGCTTTCTACAGATCAGACTGCCCCAATCGACGCAAATACTAGAGCAAGTTTACTGAAAAAGCACCCCGCACACCCCACGGATCCAGCGTACCCTGAGGCGCCCACGCCGGCACCCCCAGCGTCTGAAATTGATGTCACGACTGAGGAGATTCGAAATCGCCATTAGAAGTTTTCCAAGCAGTTCTAGTGGCGGTCCGGATGGTCTTCGCCCTCGGCATCTGAAAGATCTCATAGGTTGCCGCCAGGATGATAGCAACCCTCTGTTGCAAGCGTTACGCCACTTCGTTATTCTAGCAGTCAACGGGCGACTTCCAGAGTTTACGCTATCCACTTTTTACGGCGCAACATTAATCGCTCTACGAAAAAAAGACGGGGGTATTCGGCCAATCGCCGTGGGGCTTACCCTGCGTCGACTGGTCGGTAAGATTTTAATGAAAAAATCTATGACGGCAATTCTCGAGCTAGTGGCTCCCATGCAGCTAGGGTGCGGGATAAAAGGAGGAGCAGAAGCGGCTGTGCACGCGGCCGCCGCTTTCATCAAATCGAACAGAGGGCAAGGAAAAGCTTTAGTAAAGCTCGATTTTCAAAACGCCTTTAACATGCTTCGCCGAGATCATTTACTTAATGCTGTAAAAAGATCGATACCCGCTATTTACCCGGCTGTATATCAGATGTATAGACTGCCCGCTAATCTTCTGTGGCAAGGTGAGACGCTCAAGTCGATGTGTGGGGTACAACAAGGCGACCCGTGTGGGCCAGCCCTCTTCTGTATCGCTATCGCTGAACTACAGGCGAAGCTTCGATCGGAGTTCCGACCGTGGTATCTTGATGACGCAACGCTGGCAGGTGACCTGGCAACGATCCAGGCAGACATCAAGACTGTTCAGGAATTTCAAGCGTGCTCCGGCTTAACTCTCAACGCAAATAAATGCGAGCTCTTTCTACTGTCAGAGGATTACCGCGACGAGCCTATTTCAAGCTTGCGGGGAATACTACCCGACATTCGATTAGCAGCCGAGGACAATATCGAGCTTCTGGGAGCCCCCCTTACCGATGCGGCGCTGGAGGGTGTCCTGCGCAGAAAACTTGTTGAAGTCAGCCGATGGTGCAGCAGACTTCAAACCCTAGATGCCCACCCGGCGTTATACCTCTTGCGACAAAGTCTCTCCACTCCTCGCCTGACGTATCTTTTGCGTTGTTCACCTTCTTCTAAAAGGACCGACCTTCTCGACAGGTTCGACGACATTCTGCGTACGGGACTAGAACGGCTTCTCAACGTTCACTTGGGATCTGCATCCTGGGCCCAGGCGTCACTTCCTGTGAGCGCGGGGGGCTTAGGGATTCGCCGTGCTAGGGATTTATCATTATCGTGCTACTTGGGATCCTTGACAACCTTTAAGGATTTAATACTTTCGATTGGAGTTGAAGATACCCCAGTTCAGCTGGCCAGGGCCTCCGAGGAGGCCCTGGAGGAGTTTCGAGTTTGCTGGGGAGAGCCCCGCGAGCGAAAAACTCAGGGAGCACTGGACAGCTTGGTGGTAAAAAAGAGGCAAGACGCGCTTCTAGCACAAACCCTAGACTTAAAAGGAAAAGCTCGCCTGAAGGCCTGTTTTGATCCAATGAGCGGAAAGTGGCTGCAGGCCCTCCCTTCGCCGCAACTGGGGACGATGCTGGACAATAACACACTCCGCATCGTCTCGGGTCTGCGGCTTGGGGAGGCTGTCTGCGCAGAGCACGTCTGCAACCTGTGTCGGTCCAAAGTTACCGCTACAGCGGAACATGCGCTGTCCTGCCGGTTCAGTGCCGGTCGCCACTCAAGACATTTCGCCATCAACGATGTCGCACACCGTGCTCTGCAGAGCGCCCAGATTCCCTCAATGAAAGAGCCCCTCGGTATGTGCGCCAACAGTCTTCTTCGCCCGGATGGAAAAACCCTAGCACCTTGGGAACGGGGTCGTCTGCTAGTGTGGGACGCGACGGTTTCATGTACACTCGCCAACAGTTACATTGCGCGCACAAGTCGGGAAGCTGGCGCGAGCGCACGTCTTGCTGAAAGTCGCAAACTGTCGAAGTACAGCGAGCTTTCGCCGCAATACATAATTCAGCCGATCGCCGTGGAAACGCTAGGGCCAATGGGCGAGGCGACCGTCAAGTTCCTCAAGGAGCTTGGAAAGAGAGTAACTGCTGTGACAAAAGATGCGCGAGCCGGGGAGTACCTGGTGCAGCGTATCTCCATAGAAGTTCAACGTGGTAACGCAGTGGCGATAGTGGGGTCGCTTCCATCGACGGGGGAAGGACTGCCAGAAATGCCGTAGCAGAAACAACTATTATTTGACTAATAACATATGAAGCATGAAATAAACTTATCGTTGTTCGAAGTAAAATTCCTAATGCCTCCGCTATCTCCTTAATGTTCATTCGCGTATCTGTGCCAACGATGTTTCGCACTTTCTCTATGTTTTCCTCATCAGTTGCCGTTTTTTGGCCTCCTGGACGTAGTTCATTCTCGGTGCTCCTGCGACCTCTTTTTAACACATTAATCTAGTTGGAAACAGTGGCAAAACATGGCGCAGAGTCACCGTACGTCTCGTCCAACCCAATTTTTACTTGGGTCGCATTCCAACCTTTGAAATAAAAATGCTTGATAACCACTCGAAACTCTTTTTCTTCATTTTTAAAAATCACGCCGATACGTTGCACGGGAAAAGCTATCAAACGAAATCGCAACGGCCAATCACCGTAATATTTTGAGTGCTAGCAGTCGAAAAGTTGCAGTTCCTAATAGCGGTGGAAGCGCGCCAAAATTCGAATTCTAAAAAGCTCATTCTAAGAACTTATTGAACTACCTGTATATATATATATATATATATATATATATATTTGTGTTGGTTCTGTTGACAGCCATTGGTGTGTTGTTGACCTCGTTGGCTAGCTCACCAATACGTTTTCGTAATGTTAAGAATTCTTTCCGGCAGCGGCTGCTCTCCTTTGTGATCTGTGTAAAGATCTGCTCACTGCTATTGATACCTCGGATCAAAATCATGATTTGCAAAATGTGTCCTGTTTGTTTATTGTACTTTCTCTCCATTCTTTTGGAATCATTCTTGACTGAGGCAGGTGTTGTACATCACTGTGAGGCCAGTTGTCCAGGTAGCAGCTTTAAAGCGTTCGTAAACAATCCGGTCAGGGGTGCGGCAGACTTTCCACTTTTTGTCGTGATAGCCTGATGGCCTCTTCGTTCTTGAAGCCAGCCCACGGGCCATCGATATCATGCTCATCTATTTCTGGCAGGGCAGAGGCGCCGGTTAATCTTCCCGTAGAGTTTTCTAGCCGCTCATCGTCGCTAATTAGTGGATTTGGCCGTCTAGGGCGTCCTAGAAGAAGAATCCAAAGAATCCGTTAGAGAATTCCCGAATTTTGCGGATTCACACTTCGGTTTCGTTTCATAGCGCGTTTTATTCTAAGCCGGTCCGCGAGTGCCGACGTCATTGTGTGTCCACGTCGTACACGTAATACATGGTTGTATATCGTTTTCGATTTCTAGTTCTAGGCCTTCAATGCCTCTGTAAATGATGCGCTTCGTTAATTGTACCTTGGAGTAATAATCTGTAGTGACCACAACCGTTCGTCTAGCTCATAATACCTGTGACTATACGTTCGTCGGCACAGCTATAGCAATCCCCGACGTTCGCCTGCTGCGTCGTTTTTTTGTCTTGATTACTTGGCCATGATATACCTTGTACGATATGATTTAGTTTCGCTACAAACGCCTCCGTAATAAATATCAAAGTACACTCATGAAAATAATGTTTGCCATCTAACCGCGGTAGTGATTTTTCAACGTAACCTAGTTTTTCAACGTTCCACAGAAAAAAAAACATCTCGATGCGGTCTACTCTAGGATGTGTACGATGTCGCTGCATACATGTCTACTGTTGAGTTAAGGTATACACGCCTGGGTCCTCCATCTTGTTGCACTTGTGTCTGCGAATCCTGACGGCTGCTACTATTCTTCGATATAGGGATACAGTGGACGACTCCCGAAATGGTCGGAAATGTACTCTTTCCAGCCCGACCGCCGAATCTAATAGGTTGTTCAAATTATCTGCGTTTGCCTGTACATGTTAACAACTACAATACGTTTGATTCTACCATGCTAGCATTGTCACTTTTTTCCTGGCGTCGTTATCTATAATTCGGTGAATTGTCAAAAACGTGGTTTATGATACAAATTGCATAGTACAATATTTTAGTTCTCATAAAAAAAACATATATATAATAATAAATAAATAGAACAAAACAATTATTTGCTGTCAGTCTCATGAACAGCCAACAAATAAGTTTAGTCAATCATGAAGTATCACAAATCATAAACACTACACAAATAGAACGTGTTCCTCAACTATGACGAAATGTGTTGGTGAGTAGCCATTGCTCGACCATCCGTGTAAAACAATGCAGGGAAGTGAAACGGCGAATATTCTGTGGTATACTAGTCCGTATAACGGGCAAGCGAGAGGCAAGTGCTTGCTGACTAAACTTTTTGTGATGGCAACTACATATGTTGTGGCACGTCTCGAGGTCCTACTCTCGTATTTCTGTATTTCACCCTTACTCTAGTTTAATTGGAGGCGACTTACAAACAGAGTCTCTATAATTCGGCTTTCCCGGTGCACTTTCATCGCGAACAACCCTAAGGTCCGGTATTTTGTTCGTTCTGTGCTGCTTTGATTTGCTCACGCTTCACCTATGTTCTATTCTGAATGTGCCACTTAGCTCTGTTGTCTCTCTCTCTCTCGGGATTTTTGTACTGTTTCTCCAGTTACGTGTATTAGAGTCAAATTATGCGACATTGTTCGCGTTAATATCTCCGTTCGTTAATATCTCCGCGTACCACATTGTGTCATCTATGATTGCCTGATGGCCGTCGCAACACTGATGCTGCTGTATATATGTATACGAATCTTGATATATATATATATATATATGTTTTTTTTGTTTTTCGAGTTGGTTCTGTTGACAGCCATTGGTGTGTTGTTGACCTCGTCGAATAGCTCACCAATACGTTTTCGTAATGTTTAGAATTCGCTGCTCTACTACTTGTGATCTGTGTATAGATCGTGCTCACTGCTATTGATACCTCGGATCAAAAACATGATTTGCAAAATGTGTCGCTGTTCCGTCCGTGATTCGAAAGCAGCAAAAACCGACACATGCACAACACGTACTCTAACGTGAAAGGTGGCACTGAAACGTACCAGATAGTGCAAACAACCATGTACCGTGCACCTGGCCGAAGCATACGTGGCGACTGTCACATCCCCCGACATCATGCCTGTTCGGCGTTAGCCTCTCACTTCGAAATTCAGCCCCCTTAGTCGGGTTGTTTCATTAGCTGGTGGGCAGCCTGACGTAACATACCTGAGCGACACATTTTGCAAATCGTGTCTTTCTGACCTCGAGGTATCAATAGCTGTGAACAATTCTATACACAAACCGACTCGCGCGTCGGCAAACAACACCTTTCGCCCTTTTGACATTTGTCGGCGTTAGGTGGTTCCATATCCTGTCCTCCAAGAGCACATATCAATTCCGGACTATTATTAATCATAAAGAGCCTTACTAAGAAAAAAACAAAGAGTCTTCGGGCATAATCTACTTCCCCGTAACGAGAGGCAAGAGCTGTTTGTACTGTTCCGTCGTTTATATGCGCTGTGAACGTCACTGCCGTGCAATAAAACCGAAGGACATGATACTACCACAACAACAACTTCCGGATGATTAGCCGCAGCAACGAGTATAACGTCACTCGACACAGTGACCAGATGACCGTCATTCTCGAGTTTTATATATCAATAAATATATTAGTCAGACGCGTAACCATTTATATGTCCGCAAGTAGTCTATTTGACATACTCCGGCACGGATTTGTGCTTGTGTTGACGCTCTGTGTGCAAGCAATTGTTCGAATTGACCAACAATTGGCCGTTGTAGCACATAGACGTCAACAACAACGACTTTCATTGTAACTGCTTCGGCCGCCGGAAGAGTGGATCCAACGAGAGAGAGAGAGAGAGTCTTTGATAGGGCCGATCATAGACTTATTGTTGACAAGTTGAAGATGCTTCATCCACTCTCTCGTAAATGGTTTGCCGCCTCTTTTGCGCGATCAATCGTTTCAAGTGAAATGCGGGAAAGCTCGTAGTGAAGCGCGACTACCGGCGTCCGCGGAAGAGCTGCGTTTCTTCGCTGGTATATAAAAATATTTGTTTTAGACATCAAATCCTATATTCGAGTATAAAGTACCATCCTTGGTACTTCCCTCGGTGCGCACTGCGCTGCTATCCGCTTTCGACGGCATCAGCTGCTAGTGCAGTAAAGATGGGATGGACTCTCCTGTTCGAAATGACTCGGTTTGAAGCATGGCTCTCCCGATGAACTATCAGCTCAACATGTTAACAACACTACTATTGCAAATGTTGGACAGGACCTAGGTGCACATATTGGAGATCTATTTAAATCTGCATTAGCATTTGCAAACATGCTATTCCGTTGTTTCATACGGCAAAAATTTCGTCGGTATTTGTTGTGTTAGCCAGATTTGTGTCTTGGTCATCTGTCTAGAGTTAATATTGGTGATCAACACATAGGTATAATTGAGTGTGTTCAGATAAGATTCCTGAGAAGGCTCCACAGAAGATGTGATATCGGTCGAATGCTATTAACGTTTCGTCACTGTCAATTTTATTCAAGAACAACGACATGATAGCAATATCATAGTTTGTGTGCTCAAATTCTATTGACCGCTTTCTTGATCTGAAAATAAACAGCAGATTCGCACGCGTTTCTGTAGACCAGCCCCCTTCTACTACTTATTCGGTAAATAAAGGCGTCTTTATTATATTTATGTATAGTTTGATATCAGTTTTAGTTTCTTAGTTTCAAACACACGCTTACACAGCACGAATGTTGTGTAAGCCTTACATAACATCCATGTTGCATACAATATTTGTCATCCTAATTAGCTATAATATTAATTATATTTAAGAGCGCTCTGCTTAAATTGTGTGGTAATAGTAATAAATATAGTAATAATGATCTATATATCGTTAAAATGTATTATCGGCCGAAGACATTGTTCAATGAGTAATTAATGATGCAATCATTCATTGACTAACTTAAGTGATGTACATTCCCTTATTTTTTTTGGTCATTACCATATAAGGTGATTCAGGCTCTTACTTGCGGTGCGTGTTGGAGAGTCTCAAAGGCGGGCTGTTGCGATTTCTGTTGGTGTTGGATATAAATAAAATAATACACCTGGAGATAACATGCCAGAGAACTGTTTATACGCCCAAACGCCAAATTCACATTTTTAAAGTGATGGAATTTTAAGTAGTTTGTAATTAGCTTGAATACACTTTCGATTCCCTCTGTTTCCAAAAATGACTCCTAAAGCATTATGCTCTACAGCCTGTATCTTATATTTAAGTGTCGTAAGTGTTGACCCGAACAGTAGCGGACAGTATGTTATGCAGCAGAGAAATAAATAAATATATGTAATCAACATCCCATCAGGCGATACGCCAAGATTGCTCAGTTTGCCTGATTAAAGGACAATCTGCTCAAGTTTTTATGTAACCTCGGTACGCCAGTGGGTCCCAGTTTTCGTCCAGGTCCACGCCAAGGGTACACCAAAGCATTTATATTAAAATGCTCGTTGTATATCAGTATTAACAAATTTAATTGTTATTGGCCGGTGATTCTTGCCATTGATCTTTGACTTTGATTCTTGCCATTGATGATTTGACTTAAAAACTAACATTTTTGTACCAATTGGAAGTAAGTTTAAGTTGGCCGTTCGCATTTAGTTCACTAGCTTCTAAAAGCGAGTGTTTAACATCAATAAAGATACAAGCAATTATTTGATTCGACTCCTAACGTTTAGTTATACATAGTTAGAGATGAGTAAGAGCAAAGTTGGTATAACATTACGGAAGCCAAATTGCATTGAACTAACAAAGTGTGTATTTTCAAGATATAGACGAAATTGATTATTGATGATTGATTCATAAATTTCGCCAGAAATGGAACGCAACTTCTAGGTCGATAGTGAGTTGTTTGTGTCGGGTATATCCCTTGTGTTGAGTGTGTGAGACACTGGCTGAATATAGCTGCTAAAATATTCGATACTTACATTATAACTTGCCGATAATAAACTTGCTGGGATTATATGCTTGGCAGCCACCGCTGTTTGCTTTAGGTTTATTTGACTTTAGTCTAATATCTGACTTTAGTCGGGGGTAGTTTCACTGAGTGTAAATTTTTCAATGGGAGTATCTTGGTCATGTGAGCTCAATTGATTAATCTCATAATTGAATTAGGCTTTATCTTGTACCCTATTTATTGTATACTGCTCTATAACCCATTCATACTAAATGTATGTTAAGTATTAAAGCTACTCAGCGGGGTCAGTTGTGGAAGTGTTTGTTGTGGTTAATCAAAGTGATTCTAATTCCGTTCTGTATGTTCTGCTACAGAGCGTGTTTATACTTTTCATCTTTCTCGGTATGTAGAGGTGTTAATAATTTGGATTAACTGCGAAGGGTGATTACGACCAAATAATAGCAAAGCTGACACTTGCTCTATGGAGATATATATTCCAAAACTGTAATATCGAAGATAATATGTATAATTATATTGTTTATTAGATGCGCGCTGTGATCGAGAAATCGTATTACAAAACGCACCGGCAGGTTTAAAAATAACACTAGATAAGCACTAGCTTCGTGAGTATATTTCTAGACTAGAATCAGTTATTAAAAGTTACGCAAGTCCGCGGTATGCGACCAAACTGCGTAAGGCAGCAGAAGATTTCTGGTATTGGAAGCATCCAGTCCTCGATTTTAAAGATTTTAAGTCGTTTTTTAGGTATGCGAATAGGCACTTAAAGGAAGATGTAACGGTATTAAAAAACAAAAAATGCGGTATCACTGATGATATCTCCAACGCGGATACCTTTAAAGATTTATTTTTCTCTGTTATCCTTGGTAAACAAATTAATACTCTCCATCTAAATGTAGCCTCAGCTCATATATTTAACTCTATGCAGTCTGTGTGCTCGACGAGCAGCAACATGGCTCTACTAGAAGCAAATCTACAGCAACGCAACTAATTGAAATGGTTTAAGATTGGGCTATTTACATTAATAAAAAGAAAGCATTTTATTGTATTTACTTTGATTTTCTAAGGCATTTGATAGAGTTAACCATTTAAAACGTTTACAGAAACTATAAGCACACAAATATCAATTTATCTAACGAATCCGAAGTTTTGGGTGCGGGTCAACAACAGTTTTAGTCGGTATGCGGTGTGTCTCTCGGGCGTGCCTCAGAGATCATGTCTACCCCCATTAATTATTCTGTATAATCATCTTAGATCTTAAAAATACTCACGACAATTAAGCACAAACTCTACGCGGATGACCTTAAACTTTATAGTGTCATCTGGCACAGAAAACGAGAGGGAGATAAAACAAAAAAACAATATGATATTTTCGGTCCTTGAATGCGCCGTTGTGTTGCTAAAGGAAAACCACGTTTACACACTTGATGGAGAAGAGATATCCCGAGTAAACAGCAATCGCAATCGTGGGGGTAACGGTAACACCAAAGTTAGATTTGGATAGATAGAACATTGGCATCACGCAACTATTCAATCTGCTAGCCTTATATGTGATTTAATACTCCGTTGCTTTATTATCGATGTCCAGTGTTCTATGTCCGCTTTTATATTAGTCTTGTAGTTCCCAAATGTTTATATAGCCGTAAATCCTGGCGACCGTATTTGAAGAAACCATGTTAATGCAATAAAAAAGTTCAGTCAAAATTCCTTCGACGTGTTTGCATTGAGATGTAAAGTAGAGTGTAGCAGTCTCGATTTAGTATCTATACCAGAACAGCACTCGAGATTTTAAAATGTACGCACGAATCTCTTAGTCCTAATAGACTTCCCATCTTTTTTTAATATTCGCAACAGCAATCTGCGCAGTACGCAAACCATACCGTCGAAAATAGTCGCACGATCTGACCCAATCAGCAATATGTTATCGTGGCGCATGGCGAGAATGTGAGAGCCATGAACTCGTGATATGCTAATATAAACTATACCATTGAGCATATCACTAATTGTATTATGTTATTTATTATTCTAATTCTCTATGCCTATTATATTGTGCACTGTCTATATTGAATAGAAGATTTTTGTGAATAACCATGTCTACAATTTTCTACCCTTTGGAAGCAATAAAGGAGCTCTTGAATGTTACTTTTTGGCCTTATTAACTAGTATGTCCTTTGTTACTCTCATCTGTACGAGTTCCAAATCCAATCCACTGATCAGTAAGTAGTTTGTGCATTTTTTGGATTTGTATGTTTGAGCTAAATAGGGAATGTTCCCTATACAGATTGTTTAGTTAGCTAAAAGTAGAAATGTTTGTGTGTGGGGGAGTCATTGGCGTTTATTGCAGATCACGAAGTCGTTGCTAGTGCCTGCTGAAATTCTAGGTAAAATTTTTTTCTAGAAGTTTCTGCGCAGTCGATATTGTAATTCGTCTAAGATATGATTGTTAAGATGTTTGGTAGCTAATAGTATTGCGTCTAACGCTAGTCTAAAATTATTCAAGTTGCCGTCGCTAATATAAAGTGAAATTACGACAACACTACGCCCCTGGATTGCAATTTGGCGAGCTATTGCTTGAATGGATTTTAAATGCATTTGTATATTTAATTATTTATTATGTGGTAGTTTTAGTTCATATATAAGATAACTTAACTTCTCAAAATTATGTTTTCGAGATTAAGCTAAATGGTTATATCCGGCTATAATTGCATACGTTCTGTATCTTGAGTGCTGCAGCTCTCCGAAAGTGCCACAAAGTCAGGATGGAACTTCAACGATTCATAATACGTTTAGATTCAATAATCATCACACTAGTATTGGCGCTAATATTTTTCAAATAAAGTGACAAATTGAGATATGTTTGAAGTATTTAGTTATGACATATATATTAGTTGTACGTCGGTTAGGAAACTATGGAAATTGGATATTGCTTTCTGTATAAAATAAATCATTTTCATCAAACGGATTCTTCTGAAAGTATGTAGCGTAATATAGAGAATAAATAATAATGATAATAATAATTAATATTTTTATTATTGCAATTTCTTATATATATATCGCATGCATCGAAGCAGCAAGGGCAGCCAAGCTTTTGGCGTTCGAGCTGTCATGGAGTGAAACACTCTTCCGGTCAGCTTGCATTGTTTAAAATCCTTAACAACTTTAAGGAAAATTTAAAGTCACACCTATTACTCCGTCAATGATGATTACACTAGTCTTTCTAATTTGACTCTTGCATAAAGGAAAAGTAAAGAATTTCATTCCGGCAACATTTTGACAACAAAATAGTAACTGTAGTAGATTTAAATTACTATCGACTCGTTGCGATATTTGTAATATATAAAAATAGCATACTTCTGTAATTGTGTATATAATAAATAAATTACCTTGTTTAAAAAAATATTATTATTATATAGTAAACGTCCTCCTATCGTTCTGGTAATGACGTTTGCGTCTTGCCTCGAACGATAACGATGCTTCGCTATGTCTCTAGTGCTCCCTTCAAGTATATATATATATATATATATATATATGTATCTTTTATGGTGTATTAAAGTACTTAGTTAATAACTAACATATTATAGTTATTAATATATATCCCGTTTCAAATATTTTAGTGTTGTATTGAATGTTGTATTTAGTATACATATACAGGGTCTTCCATAACCATATGTACTTATTTAAGGTTGGTAGAACTCGGCAAGAAAAAAATGTTTCTCAAACGGAAGGAAGGGGACGGAAACGTCTTGTTTAGGAATGAAGATTGAATTTATAAACATTTTGTTCTGGCCTCTTTCTCCTACATGGTTGTGCGCAAATCTACGTTTGCTGGAGAACCATTCAACGCATATATGAACCGATCATATCCAGCGTGTTCGCATACTCTGAATGACACCAAATGCAAGCTAGAGAAAGGCAAGTAGCGGGATTAAGGAAATGTCATGAAAAGTCAATATGTTGTTATGCCTTACGTTGAAGTTTTCACGTTCAAAACCTTAAAATTGATATTATGGCCAGAAAATATACGCCCTAAAGACTATTCTTAGGCAATAACAAATATATTGTTATTAATTTTCGTACCAAAGTGATGGTGCTTGTAACGTAGTTGCCGCCATATCGAAAGTAAAGGCATGCATACATGCTGGCATGGCCTGCTTCAGCAAGGGTGTGTCAGAACGTTGGTACATATTTTAAGGTTTGGTAGAACTCGGCAGGAAATATTTTTTCCAATAAGAGGAGGGGGCTGAAACGTCTTGGCAACGTTTTACGGTTCTGATTATGAAAGCTTTAACATAACAATTATGGCTGTCGAACAATCTACGTAGTTACTTGACAACTACGTAACGCCGCACCATCACCTTGGTTAGGGAAATGATGGGCATTAAATTTGCTATTGCCTGAGAATAGTGTTTTAAACGAGCAATTCTGGTCTTAATGGAACGGTGTTACGGTTCTTCACGTGAAAGCTTTAGCGTAAGACATAACAGCATATCGATTTTTTATGACTTTCCTTAATCCGCTATTCGCCTTTCTCTAGCTTGCGTCGAGTGTCATTCAGATATGCAGAATTTTCCGCCGAACATGCCGGCTTGATTCCGATTGACACGACGGTTCATTCATGCGTTGACGTGTTCTTCCGCGAACGTGGATTTTGCGCCACTATGTAGGAGAAAAAAGGCAGAATAGCTTCCTTTATAGATGTCATCCTCACTCCTAAACAAGACGTTTCCATCTTATTCTTCTATTGTGAGAAACAATTTTCTGGCCAAGTTCTACCAGACCATAAAATAAGTACATACTGTAATGAAAGCCACTGTATAAAAATATTCTTCTGCTTTGTTTTGCTTAACATTTGAACTTTTCCAGCGACGAGTCGACTCTGCTTTTGTTGTGTATTCTAAACAAATCGTTTTTCTTAGAAGCGCCATTCATCTCTAATACAGGCCAACTTCGCACCAATCGCGTTGAATTATGAAAATGTAAAGAAAAAACGAGGAAACGAGGATTTTTAAGAAGCTGAAGCCAGAAGGAAGCAATGAATCTGCTTGAAGTGCGAACCGCTTATGGTGGTGATCAAGGAAGGTCCCGAAAGACTGTAGGCACGGAGAGTAAACAGACAGGGAGACACTGTCGAAAAGCCAGTACTGTTTCCAAAGCGGTTTTCCTAGATATCAAAAATCGCGTTTAACGCACCTTTCATGGGAACGCATTGAAAAAAGCACTTGTAGAGAAGGGCGTATCCCGCTACGTACGACGTATCCTAGCGTCGTACCTAAAACACCAAGCATCTACAAGTGAAAATTCTCCCGCGGAGAAAAATTATCCCACTGGAGTAAGCAGCGACTCTCGGTGCTGCCTCTTAGCTTCAGTAGTAGTTGGCTATTATGCTATATACCGCACCTCTATGGGAGTGCTCGACTAGCAGGGCTACAGCACGCCGCCTCCTCAACAGGGCTCTCAAAGACTTATGGCGCTCCACAAGTCGCTCAGCCATGTCGTCAGGCGTCTACACTAACCATACGAATCATCTCCAGACAAATTCCTTGGGATCTAAGAGTAAAGGAACTAGCTTCAAGACGCCGCTCAATGAGCCTTGAGAGGACAGAGGGGCTTATACTACTACTACTATTATTCTAACCTAACCCTACGCAAGGTCATACTGAATGCTAAGCGAGGCCAATACGCCAAAAATAAAACAGTCTTAAACACACAGCTCGTTTACCTGCCCGCGCGCGCTTTCTGCGAACGGGCCACGGTTTCTGCTGTCAGCGATACATATACCGCATTGCTAAAACTAACTTCCCCCCTTACGTCTATGTATGTAGAACTTAGGAAAGGCTGACAATGTAAGGCACTATTACAACGCTGTGCCTTCTTAAATATTTAGCGAGAGCCACTGTCTCCAAACCTAAGACTGGGAAGTTCCCTGGCAGGCTAAGCTCTTAAAAGATGCCTTGTTAAAGACTATGAGTCTTGGACGATTGAATTTTAGTGGGTTCGTAAGTCCCACGCTATTGTGGTTTAACATCGATGACGAGGTCGACCACGCTATTTACTGTATATATATTTTATACATACATACAAACTGTATACATATATATATCCCCCCC
>QVRM01000935.1:0-2500 GCA_003439945.1 Dermanyssus gallinae
TCACGACCACAGGAAACAAAGTACAGATGAATCGATAAATCGGTCCACTTACAGACCAACCGACCATCCTTTCAACCCTCTGTCTGGCTAAAGAACAAACGACAGACACGCAGACCGAGAGACACATAGAGAGAGAGACAGCGACAATCACCCGCTAGCTCAACGCATACCTTACACACATGAGGTAGATCATCTAGCCACTACTGAGGAGAGCCAATAACAACAACAACAATACACTACGCAGCACCAACAACAACAGCCGCACCGGCAGCAACAAACCACCACCACCACCACCAACAACAACATCAGCAGCAGCAGCAGCAATAACAACAACGACAACAACAACAACAATAGCAACACCACCATCATCGGGCCCGCTGCTGCACTGATCAGCCGTTTGGCCGTGCGCACACAAACACTCTCGCAGACGCCTCTATCTTGAGGTCGCCGATGGCTGACACTGACCACGAGACGTCTCTCTCTCTTTCTCTCTCTCATCATCTCTCTCTCAAACGAGGACACCACACGCATGGTCACTATGATTGAAACAATGATGCTGATGGTGATCATATTCATGATAATGTTGTCGTCGTCGTCATTGACACGAGATCACCGCTTACTCGGCAGCAGCAGCTGCTGCAGCAGAGGCAACAGCAGTGTATCTGGCTAGCCAACTCGATCGTCGCCGTTCGGTGGCCAGTTTGGTAGTCAGCTTCCTCATGGCCTAATGTGACCTTCGAGCGCTTTTGAGCGACCGCTCGGAGACGAAGAAGCTGCGGGATGGCAGCGGTGACGCATCACTATGTCACTGTAACAACCCCATTGGCAGTAGCGGGGCCAACAGAACGTTACGACTGTATTATTATTATTATTATTATTTATTCAATTGTTCAGTATTTCCCTACAATTGTGGGACCCAAACGTGTACTCGCGTAGGCTCACCCCCTCCTTTTAATCCATAGAGCCGATGATAGCGGCGGCGTTTCCCCTACACACTGCGAGCGAGTTATTATTATTATTATTATTATTATTATTCGCTTGGCATGTAGACCTAACTACACATGTCATTTTACCTACACATTACATTACTACATGTTATCATCATTATCATCATCGTCATCGAGCAGCCTTAATGGCAAGATAAAGTGGCCAGAGATGGAGTAATCTCGAGAAGACAGTACTGCGGCCACCCCCGACAAAAGGCAAAGACGATGACTGGATTTTAGTGCGTTCGTGAGTCCCACACTACCGTGGCTTTAATGCCCGGTGTGCATCATGCATTTTACCAGTTCATCTCAACAAAAATCTACAAGTGCCCATGCCGATTACCGCATGTTTAAACAACTAGCGCGTCAGACACTTATTACTACGTATTTTGTTCTAAGACCAAATAATCTCCGGAGCGGCATTTCCATCCACCCCCACGAGATTGCTCGGGTGGACGTTGTGAACAACACATTTGCCTGGAGGATTGCACGTCGTTCACAGATTCAAAACGACTTTGCTTCTTTTGTAATACCCCTTTTTCAATAAAGGTGATATGATATGATAAGTACTATTGTTACAAAAATTATGCGTTTAATATTATTATTATTATTATCATTATTAATATTATTATTTGCTGATAAGAATTGACAGATCCGTGTGTGTGAAACTATGGCCTATTTGCATCATGTCCTTCTCCCCCTTCGCACAACAATAGCAGTGACGTAATATGACCAAAGCATATGTCTAGGATTTAGAAACGGAACAATGACCAACCAACTAATCATATTGTTAATCAATTAATATATGATTGTCTGTGTATCAGCAGTGCTAAGCTGTCTTACGAGTGGGTATGCGATTGCAACACTTCTTTGCACCAGATCAATCAACGATTGGGAAGTGTCCAACGCGTGTGGATTATAGCGACAACGCCAAACAAATGTAGCAGTATCCACGAGAGCAGGATCGTTTATCCTAAACGCATCTGTATTAAATAAAGCTTAGGGAAAGCACCGTAGTAGAGTAAAACCCAAAATAATAGAACTGTAAACAATACCAGTTATAAGGGTACAGAGAACAATAGCAGGTATATCTTACAGCACACTAGCAGTATCAGCAAGAACAGCAGTCGCGTCTGCAACAACGAAAACAAAGCAATAAAACGACATGAACTTAAAAACAACAACAACAACAACAAAAACAACAAAGACAATGACTGCAAGCAACGACTACAAGAGCAAATGACAAAACTACGACGAAACTGACGGAAGCAATGATGAATATGTGATTCGAATTCGTCGCATAAAAGGCCGATGCAGATTTGTGAAACCTGCAGCTGTTGCTGCAGTAGAGGGTGTCGTTGTGATGGTTTTACGCTCGCACGCTTCGATAAACGAATGAAATGGAAAATGACGAGGCGAAAACCACGTCAAGTAGATGCAAGGACGAGAAAGAGAGAAGGTGGAGAAGCTTGATGAAGGGAGCGTTGAGGGATTGATGATTGCTGTTACCCCCG